>PVLD010022410.1:0-29386 GCA_004027595.1 Dinomys branickii
AATGGCTGGTTAAGGTCCTCTTTAACTGAGATATCCTTTCAAGATCATTGGTCTTTCACTCTGACTTGAATAGGGCAATCCAAGCCCAGTCTGAGGAGGCAATTGCACAGTTACATTGCTAATACACTCTGTTTCCAAAAAAGGCTGACACTTCAAATTTCTAATAGTAGCATTTAAGTGAGTTTCTGAGTAAGTCACTTTCTTAAAAATAGTGTCCCTAAAATGAATTACACATATTAGTGGGTATCACTTTGCTGTATTATTCCTTGTGTTTTCAACCTAATTGTTGGTTTACTTAAGTGGTGAATGCTGTCTGTTTAAGCAAAACGTAGCACACAGATATGTTTTTGAGGTAGTAGGTCAGAGCTATGTTAGAACCACAACAAAGGCTTGGCTAAAATCATGGGATAGTCTATCCCTGTTATACTTCTTAAGGAAAGGGGAAAACATTTGTGCCTCTGCACCTACCACTCACTGCATGTGAGATATTCCTAGAATGTGACCTTGGTGAGGCAGCTGTCTTTAGTGGAGAGTATCCCACAGAACTGTCAGTCTCCAGTACTCCCAGAAACTGAGGGATGAGTGTTGAGCCTGAAGGGAGGATCTGGGTGTCACACCACAGCATCTACCCCACAATCTTCTGTATGGCATATTAATTTGTCATTAGAGTCACATTCTTATAAATGTGTCATTATTTTGAAAAGCCTGTGTATCTATGCTCCTGTAAAACATCATCCTAACTCATGGGTTCTGCACTCAATTAAGTGTTGTGGTCCCCAAATAAACCTAAACTAGGTTTTGTCATGTCAACATCATATTACACACAGTTGTATGCATGTATACTTTCTTTCCTTTTGCTTTCTTCTTTATCTTTTTAAAATTAACATTAATTTTAATTAACACAATTGCACAAATTTATGAGTTACAGTGACACCATACATCTGTAGTGAAATGAACAAATCAAGGTAGTTAGCATATCAATCACCTCAAACATTTGTCATTGCTATGTGGCAAACATTCAAATCCTCTAGTTATTTTTTAATATACACTGTATTATTGGTAACTAATACTGTGCATCAGAGCCCTTTCCTCCTATATAACTATATGTTTGTACCCATTGACCAGTCTCTTCCTATTCCATTTGCCTTGCCTCTCTTCAGCTTCTGGTAACCACTATTCTGCTCTCGACTTTTATGAGATGAGTTTTTTAAATTACACATATGAGCAAGTAATTCAGTATTTGTCTTTTTATGTCTGGATTATTTCACTTAACATAATGCCCCCAAGTTCATCCACAGCTAAATATTATTGCATTGTATATATACATATAGGTTGATGGAAACTTGATCATAATATACAGTATATTGGAGTTGAGATGAATCTATTTAGTGGCCTTTGATCATCATGTACCTAAATATTTCTATCTTTCTCCAGGTTTGAGAAGTTTTCTGTTATTATCTCTTTGGATAAATTCTTTACTTCTTTAGCATTCCTAAGTCCCTGCTGACCCCAATAAGTTGAATTTGTTCATTTGGTGCTATCCCATAGTTCATGTAAGCTTTCTTGATTCCCTTTCTTCTCCCTTTCCTCTGTCCCATCCCTAGAGCCCTTTCTGCCTCCATAAAGTCTACTTCCCTGTTTTCTATCATCTATTTCCTATTTTGCTCTTTAAATGATTCATACTTTGGTTTTCTCATATGAGAGAAAACGTGCCATATTTAACCTTCCCTGTCTGATTTATTTCACTTAGCATTATGGTTTCAAGGTGCACTCATTTTTCTATAAATGACTCAAATTTATCATTCTTTATGGCTCAGTAATACTCCATTGTGTATAGGTGTATATGTGTGTTCATCTGTTGACGGGCATATAGACCACTTCCAGGATTTAGCTATTATGAATTGTACTGCTGTAAGCATGAGAATTCACACATCACTATAATGTGATATTCTTGACTCTCAGGAAGATACCCAGGAGCAGTGTAGCTGAGTCAAATAAAATTTTTACTTTTAGTATTTTGAAGAATCTGCATATTGATTTCCACAGTGGTTGTATTACTTTAGATTCCCACCAGTAATGTACAGGGGTTACTTTTTCATCCATCCTTGTGTGCATTTGTTGTTTTTTGAGTTCTTGATCATGGCCATTCTTTCTAGAATAAGATAGAATCCCAGTGTTGTTTTGATCTGCATTTCTCTAGTAGCCAAAGATGCTGAATATTTTTTCATGTACCTTTGACCATTTGTTCTTTTGAGAAGTTTGTATTCATTTAAAGTGCCCATTTAAAAAATTTGGATCTTTTACTTGGGGGGGTGATGGAGACCACTACCAAGTAGTTCTGAGCAGGATTTAATATTAACCAATTGGCTTTCCACATTTACTTGTAAGTTGTCTGGAGCTTAGGCACCTTGTCTAAAGATGGGCAGTGGACTCATAGTAAACCTCTGTGAGTCACTAGTCACCCTGAGGCCTGTATTGGCCTATGAAGCTGTGATACCTCAAAGGACAAGATAAGGCCACAGCTAAGGACATCTGCCTCCAACCCCAATTAACTACAAGGAGACTGCAGCTGCAGGCTCCACACTCCTACAATAAATACCATCCTAAAGATAAGGTAGTTCTGATTGACCTAATTTACTATTTGGGAAAATTCTCCCAAGGTCCTACTAGTGCAGGAGCACTTTCTTGAGTACCTTCCTCCTTTGTTTGAAAACCAAGTAAATATGGGCTGCCCAGAGAAGTCTTTGTCTAAACTTAGAGAATATAGAAGCTGTAAGAGAGTGAGACCTCTCCTGGAGCCCTGAAATCATTTCAATTGTGTCATTTATTTAAGCCTTTGCCATTCACTCGCTTGGGAGAGTGTGTGGGCCTGATCAGCCTGCAATAACTAAGGGTTATTTAACCAAATGGAGGGGTCTATTTTTTTAGTTCTTTCTATGTCCTAGATTTTAGTGCTCTGTCCAAGGATTAGCTAGCAAACATTTTCTTTTCATTCTATAATTTGTATCTTTATTCTGTTGTTTGTTTTCTTTGCTGTCCAGAAACTTTTAAATTTGATATAATCCCATTTGTTGATATTTGGTGTTATTTCTTGTGCAATTGGGGTTCCCTTCAGAAAGTTCTTGCCTATGCCTATATCTTCAAGAGTTTTACCTATAGTGAGTTTTCTAATGTCTAGTATTAGTACAGAGTGATAGATATGGGTCTGGATTTATTCTTCTGCACATGGATAACCAGTTTTCCCAGCACCATATGTTAAAGAAGTTAGCTTTCTCTTCAGTGTATGTTTCTTTGGAGCTCATGTTTTGAGGCATGGGATGTGCTGCCTCCTCCAGAAATGTTTCCAGAAGTGTAAGTACTCATGTCAGAGAAAAACCTGGGAAAATCCTCTGGTTTTGCATGCTAGGGCAGCTATTCATAAAAAAAAAAAATGGAGGTAGAGGAACCCCTAGTCCAAGGAGGAGGACCAGGAGGGCCATCTACCCCTACCTGGCACAAAATGTACACAACCCATACAACCATGGAACTGCAGAAGCTGGCAAAATACTTAAAGCAGAAGGTGGGTGAAACAGTGCCTGTGTGGCTGCTACAGTTGGGGACCATGGGACTGATAACATGCAGTTAATCCCACAAGAGATGTCTCAAATAGCAACATAGCCAGCACCCCCTCTATGAGATGGTTTCTGCAGGATGTGCAAAGAATGGCCACAGAAGCAGGTAATCAAACTGTGATAAATTGGTAGATGGCAACAGCTTGCTTCGTTTGGGAGAATCCAGGTGACATGCTGGAGCAAGTCACTGCCTAGAATTGATAACAGTGCTATGTGAAATGGGCATGAGGCAAATGATGTTCACACTGCAGTATGGTAGCCTAGATCCCAGATGAGGAAGTGCTGACCACACACATGAAAGACATGGCCTTGGGGAGTGGGCTAGCTGGCATGTTCAGGTCAATGGCAGCCCTTCTAGCCCCCTTTACAGATTGCCCTATCCATGAGTCTGTAGATACCTTTGCCAGGCTGGGAGATGTGGAAGTGAAGCACCAAGGCAAGGTTTGTAAAAACTGTACAGGCAAAGGAGAAAAAGAATGGGGGCCCTGGGTGAGCAGAGCAGAGCTTAGTCTCCCTAAGGACAGGCTGTGGGGCCACTGAAGGTTGGTTAGTGCCAAATCTCGACCCACCCGCTGGCTCCCAGCCTAGCTGCAGATAAGTTAGATGGGCAGCCTTTGAATGTGTTGCTGACTCTGTGGAGACAGTTATGCCCTGAGCAGTAATGCTAGCCAATGGGCCAGGGCCAGGTGGCCAAAGAGCCCCAGAGAAGCGGGAAGAAGGTGGACTGGCTTTTACCCCGATTAGGAGGCAGGCCAAGGTATCCCATCTTCAGGGTCCCAGGAGACTGGAGACCACATGTGGAACTGGCTATTTACCAGTTCCACAAAAATGTGCAGCGTGTACTAGCACTGGTAGATACCAGAGCAGTCTGAGTGGTTCCCCACGGTTATGATGTATGATCTTTGTAATGATTTGTTGCATTCTGTTTGCCAGACTCTCGTTGAGGATATGTTCATTAAAGAGATTGGCCCATAGTTTATTTTTTTTAAGTCCTTGTCTGGTTTTGCTCTCACGGCAATGCTGTCTCCTAGAAATGGGTTTAGTATTTCTCCTTTTTCAAATTCATGGAGGAGTATTGGTGTTGGATTTTCCCTAGTATTCTGATAGAATTCTATGGTGAATCCATCAGGTCTTGGCAGTTTCTTAGTTAGTAGCATACTTCGCAGTATGCTAAAGGAGCAAAGAATTACAAATTACTGCCTCTGTTTCATTGTTTGTTATCGGTCTAGTCAGGGTTTTTACATCTTCTTGGTTCAAATTTGGTAATTCATGTGTTTAGAAATGTATCAATTTTTCAGGCTCTTCAATTTGTTGGTACATAGGTGTCAAATTAGTTTCTTATTTTCTTGGTCACTTTTCTTGTTGAGATGAAATATCTGACACTCATTGTTTAAAGAAGAAAGGTTTACTGGAGTGCACAGTGTGTAGAGGTTTCAGTCCATAGTTGGCTGGCTCTAAGGCAGGGTGGCATGGCAGATGGGCATCAAAGCAGAAGGCAGTGAAGCAGCAGCAGCAGCAAGCCTGCTTTCCCTCTCTTTCACTTTATATCCCATTCAGGCTCTAAGCCTATTAATTTCTACCACTCAAATCCAGGGTGAGGCTTCTGTTATGCACACCCAGAACTATGATAAATCCACTTAGCTATCACACACAATACCAATATCACACAACCTAGATCCAGCAACCTCTGAAAAGCCCCACTTGTGAGCACATGAGACTTTGGAGGGACATACAAACCATAACCACTATAATCCTCTGAATTCTGGCTTTGTTTCACCTTTTTCATTTCTAGTTGTGTTGGTACAAGTTTTTACTTTCCTTATTTTATTTTTTTTTATTTTAAAAATAAAAGAAGAAAACATATTAACAAACAGGCATCCATTTACACAATAGCATAAGAACAATAGAAACAATACAGAGTTACAGACAAAGTGGTAGGAAATTAACAATGGTTGTTTGTATTATGTATTGATATCTTCAAAGTGGTTTCTCTGGAAAACAAATAGAGATGTCCAATATTGATCAAACAAGTAATCATTAACTGTTCCTTTTAGTAGAGCAACAGAAGACGGTAGTAAAACTGGTAGCTATCCTGTGTATACATGCATATATGATTTCCTGTTTTTTCCCTTCTCCTTTCCCACACACCAGTTGCCCATTATTTTTTAGCATTTTCCTTTCATTTCATAATGTCTATCATACCTCCTAGTTTTTATTCACACTTTCAGGTTCTTATACTAGTGAGACAATATGTTGCTTACATATGCAGGTCTGATTTATTTCACTTATGAGTATGGTCTCTAGTGACCATTTATCTATAAAAGCCTTGAGTTTATCTTTTTTATAGCTCAGTAATATCCCATTATATAAAAGTATCAAAATTTTTTTATCCAATCCTCAGTGTATGGACATTTAGGTTGCTTCCACAATTTAGCAATTACAAATTGTGCCACTATGAACATGGCTGCACATACATCACAGTAATATGATGTTTTCAGATCTTCTGGGAAAATATCCAGAAGGAGAATAGCTGGGGTGAATGGGACCTGTATACCTACTTTGCTGAGGAATCTCCAAGCTGATTTCCACAGTGGTTTTACCAGTTTGCATTTCCACCAGCAGTGGAGAAGAGTTCCCATTTCTCCATAGCCTCACCAGCATTTGTTACTGGTTGATTTCTTAATGATAGCCATTCTTACTGGGATAAGGTGAAATCTTAGTGTTGTTTTAATTTGCATTTCTCAAATGACTAATGCTGAACATTTTTTCATATATTTATTTGCCTTTTGTATTTCTTTATCTGAGAAGTGTGTATTCATCTCAGATGCCCATTTTTGGATTGGGTCTTTGAATTTGGGGGGCTGATGTTTTTTAATTCTTTATATGCTCTAGATAGAAGACCTTTGTCCAAGGGACCATCAGCTAAAATTTTTTCCCAATTTATGGGTTTTCTTTTTACTCTGCTGGTGATTTCTTTAGATGTGCAGAAACTTTTCAGTAGAATGAGATCCCAGTTGTTGATTCTTTGAAGTATTTCACGGTTAGTTTGGTTTTTGTTCATGAACTCTCTAAGTACCCCTATGTCTTCAAGGTTTTTACCTACTTTCTCTTTCACTAGATTTAGTGTTTCTGTTTTAATATTGAGATCTGTGATCCATTTTGACTTGAGTTTGGTGCATCGTGGTAGACTTGGGTCTATTTTCAGTCTTCAGCAAGTGGCAAACCAATTTTTGCAGCACCTTTTATTAAAGAGCATATTGTTCTTCCAGTGAGTTTGTTTGGCCCGTATATCAAAGATTAGGTGGCTGAGTGTGTTTGTGGTTGTGTCTGTGTATTCCAGTCTGTTCCACTGATCTTCTGGTGTGTTCTTTAGCCAGTGACATGTTGATTTTATTACAGTAGCTTTGTGGTATATTTTCAGGTCAGAGACTGTGATTCCACCTGACTTGTCCTTGTTGGCCAGGATTGCTTTTACTATTCTGGGTCCCTTCTGGCTCCAGATGAATTTAAGGAATGTTTTCTCTAGATCTGTGAGGCATGCTAATGGTAGTTTAGTGGAAATTGCATTGAATCTGTACAACAATATTGGTAGGGTGGCCATTTTCACATTGTTGATTCTTCCTATCCATGAGCAAGGAATATTTTTCTATTTATTGAAATCCTATTCAATCTCTTTTTTCAGAGTACTGTAGTTTTCATTGAGTAGATCTTTTACTTCTTTTGTTAGATTCATTCCTAAATATTTCAATTTCTTGGATATTATTGTGAAAGGAATGGATTCCTTAATTTCTCTCTCAGTCTGCTTGTTGTTTGTGTATAGGAATGACATTGATGTTTGGGTGTTGGCTTTGTACCCAGTTACACTGCCGAATTTGTCAATTAATTCAAGGAATCTTCTTGTGGAGGTTTTGGGTCTTCCATGTAAAGTATCATCTGCAAATAGTGATAGTTTTACTTCTTCCTTTCCTATCCTTATTCCTTTTATTTCTCTCTTGTCTAATTGCTCTGGCTAATGCTTACAGAACTATGTTGAACAGGAGTGGTGACAGTGGAATCCTTGTCTTGAATGAGCGATGAACTTTATCAAAAGCTTTTTCTGCATCTATTGAGATGATCACGTGTTTTTTGTCTTTGACTCTATTGATATGGTGTATTACATTTGTTGATTTGCATATATTGAACCATCCCTGCATTCCTGGGATGAGTCCCACTTGGTCATGGTGTGTTATTTTCCTGATGATTTGCAGCATTCTGTTAGCTAGTATTTTATTGAGTATCTTTGCATTTATGTTCATTAGGGATATTGGTCTGTAGTTTTCTTTCTTGATTGGGTGTTTCTCTGGTTTTGGTATCTGTATAATACTTGCCTCCAGAAATGAGTTAGGGAGAATTGCTTCCTTTTCAATTTCATTGAAGAGTTTGAGGAATATTGGTATAAAATTTTCTTTAAATTTCTTGTAGAATTTAGCTGTGAATCCATCAGGACCTGTACTTTTCTTTGTGGGTAAAGTTTTAATCACATTTTCAATCTCATTAATTGATATTGGGTTATTCAGGATTTTTATATCTTCTTGATTCAACTTTGGTAATTTGTACATATTGAGGAATCTGTCCATTTCTGAGTTTTCTATCTTATGAGAATGAAGATTTTCAAAGTAGGTATTGATGATCTTTTGTATTTCCATAGGATCTGTAGTGATTTCCTCCTTTTCATTCCTTATTGCATAAATTTGAGTTTTTTCTTTTCTGTTTTTGTTAAGGGTGGCTAGGGGTTTATCAATTTTAGTTATCCTTTGAAAGAACTAACTCTTTGATTCATTTTTTGTTAATATCTGCCTTGATCTTTATATTTTCTCCTTCTTTGGGCTTGCCTTTTTCTTTTTTCTAAAAGTTTAAGGTACAGCATTAGATATTTATTTGTTTTCTTTCTTTCTATTTTCCTGATGTGTGAGTTCACTCCTATAAGTTTCCCTCTGAGGACTGCTTTCAGTCATCCCACATATTCCAGTAAGTTGTATTTACATTTTTGTTTGTTTGTAGATATTTTTCAATTTCTCCTTTAATTTCTTCTATAAGCCATTGGTTGTTTAGGAGGTTGTTATTTAATTTCCATATGTGTACGGAGTATTTGTGGTTCTTTTTGTAATTAATTTCCAATTTCATTGCAGTATGGTCAGATAATATGCATGGGAAAATTTCAATTTTTTTGCATTTACTTAAGCATGCTCTATGGCCTAGAATGTGGTCTATTTTAGAGAAAGTCCCTTGTGCAGGTGAGAAAAATATGTATTCTGATGTTGTGGTGTGCAACACTCTGTAAACGTCTACTAAGTCCCTTTGTTCATAGATTTGATTCAGATCTACTATTTCTTTGCTGATGTTTTTGTCTAGTTGAACTATCTCTTTGTGTCAATGGGGTGTTTAGGTTCCCCATTACAATAGTGTTACTAGTTATTTGGTTTTTCATGTTTATGAAGATTTGTCATACATAGTTGGGTGCTCCCATATTTGGTGCATACATTTTTATGATTTTTATCTCTTCCTCTTACAGTTTTTCCGTAACAAGTATGTAGTGACCTTCTTTATCTCTTTTGAATGTTCTTGGTTTGAAGTTTCACATTATCTGCAAACAGAATATCTACCCCTGCTTTTTTTCTGGCTTCCTCTGCATGGAGAATTGTTTACCATTCTTTGACTTTCAGTCTATGAATTTCCTTTTGGGTTAAATGTGTTTCCTGTATACTGTTGGATTTTGTTTCTTGATCCACTCTGCCAGTTTGTTTCTTTTGATTGGTGAATTGAGGCCATTTACATTAATGGTTATAACTGATATTTGTTGGCTTAGCTTTGTCATGTTATTTGCTTGCTGCTGGTTTCCTACTTTTTCTTTCTTTTCAATTGCTTGCTGTGCTTGGTGGTTCCTTTCTATTGTTTTTCTTGAAATTGTGCTCATTTTTATCTCTGCCTGGAATATCTTTTAGTATTCTTTGTAAGATTGTTTGGCACTCATGAAGTTCTTCATTTGTTCTTTGTCATGGAAATATTTTATTTTCCCATTATATTTTAAGGATAGTTTTGAAGGATACATCAATCTTGGATGCTGTTTTGTCTCAGGACCTTGAGTACTTCAAGCTCTTCTCTACTGGATGGTTTGTGTTGAGAAATCTCCCGTGATTCTGATGGGCTTTCCTTTATAGGTGATCTGTTTCTTTTCTCTAACAGCTTTTAATATTCTGTTCTTTTGCTGAATTTCTGGGATCTTGATTATTATATGTCTGGGTATAGTTTTACTTTGATTATGGCTAGTTGGAGTTCTATATGCCTCACTTATTGGTACGGCAGATCCTTTTTTTTTATTTTCAAGACAAAAGAATACAAATACAGATAAACAGTTCAGAAAATACAAAACTATGCCGAAACTAGTAGGGAATTAGCACTGGATGTTGTATCACATATTGTTATCTTCACATTAGTTAACACATAAACATTAAAGGAAATTTAGAAGAATGTAGGGAATTAGTACTGGATGCTATATTTCATAAAAGTATCTTCATTTTTGTGATCACAAAAACGATTAAGGAAATACAAAATTATATAGAACATAGAAGGGAATAATCTCTGAATGCTATTTTACTTAAAATTGCCTTCCCTTTTGTTACTCTACTATACCGATGGTGGCTCGCTTGAAAATTCAAATTTATAACCTACATGGATGTATACAGACTATCATGCTTGGGGTGGGAAAGCACCTATATTCATTATGGACTGCCCATCTCCTCTCCACCATGGTGCTACAGGGTATAGGGGTGGAGGGAAGTGGTTTCAGTCCGCCCTCATTGGTGCTGCACAGTGTCCGGAGGCACGTATCCAGCCTCGGGGCCACACCCACAGCAGACTTGCGGGTGATGCCCACAGTGTGTCACAGGGCCATGCCCACAGCAGACGTTGCAGGGCCACGCCCACAGCAGATGCTGCGGGGCCACGCCCATAGCACATCATGGAACCACGCCCACAGCAGACATCACGGGCCACGCCCACAGCGCCATGGGCCACGCCCACAGAGTATCACGGGCACGCCCACAGCCGATGTCACTGGGCCACGCCCACAGCACGCTTCATGGGCCACACCACACAGCGTGTCACAGGCCACGCCCACAGCAAACATTGCAGCCACGCCCACAGAGGACATCACTTGGCCACGCCTACAGCAGATGCCACAGGCCACGCCCACAGGAGATGCCACAGGGCCATGCCCAAGGCAGATGTTGCATGGCCACGCCCACGGCAGAAGTCATGGGGCGAGGCCCACAGCGCCAGCCAGTTCGGTGGGGCTACGCCCATGGTGGCTCAAATTTGTTAATTTTAAGAGATCCTTTCATGATCATTAGCTGCAATGCTCTCTTTAAGTTCTGAAATTCTATCTTTGGCTTCAATCAAGCAGCTTTAACAGGTTTTCATGGAAGTTTTGATTTCCTGGTTATTTCTTCTGAATTTGTTTTATGCATTCTAGTTCTTTCCTATATTGTTCATTTACTTTTTCTATCATTTATCTATTCTTGTCAATTTTTTTATATAAGTCTTTTTTAGATGTGCTGAGCAATTCTTTCGTTATTATTGTCATTTCATATTTTTGAAATGAGAGATTATTTCTGATCTGATTTCTTCTATGGCCTGATGAAGTTGTTTCTTCTTTTTCAGTCATTTCAGAGATTTCAGGTGTGTGATTATCAAGTTCTCCTATGTTGATGTTCCCTGGACTAGTTCTGGGTGGGGTAGAGTTTTGGGAATGTGTTTTTGTCCTGGTCTTGTTATTTTTGATGCCTGGAGGCAGAGTGCTCAGTCTTACTCTTCCTTGGCAGCTCACTGAATGTCCCTAGTGTCCCTAGTTTTTCTGGGGGTCAGACTTTCCCCTCAGTCACTGCAGAGATGGGCTGCTCAGTCTGGGCTCACCAGGCAGTTGGTGGAATGTACCCAGATTTCCCCAGTCTCAGATGTGTACCATAATTTCTGCGGGTCATGGACCACCTGTTCCAGTGTCCCCAGTCAGCTAACAGTGTGCACAGGACTGAGACATGGACTGCAATGGTGGTGGGATCACAGGCCACCTTTTCTATTGTCCCCAGCAAGTTGATAGAGTGTACCAGATTCTCCTGGGGCTCAGACATGAACTATGATGACGATTAATGACCAGCTGCAGTGTCTGGAATTTCCAGACAGCTGATATAGCAGTCAGCTCCCAGAGGTGAACCTGGGTGGTTGCTGATCACAGACTGCCTTGTTCACTGTCCCCAGGCAGCTCAGGGTGCATGCAGGGCTCAGGTGCAGACTGCAATGGTGGTGGGATCATGAGCTGCCTGGTCTATTGTCCCTAGGAAGCTGATGGAGTGTACCTGGATCTCTCAGGGCTCAGCCACAAACTGTGATCCTTCTTCTTCTTTTTGATTTGGATCTTTCTTATTTTTCTGGGACTTTGAGATATACCTTTAGGTTGTTTATTTGGGGTAAATCTATTTTTATAATGTGTGCATTCATAGCTATATACCCTTCCCTCTTAGGAGTCCTTTCCTTGTGTTCCACAGATAGGCTTTGGTATGTTGTGCTTCCATTGTCATTTGATTTTAGAAAATTTTAATTTCTTTACTGATTTCTTCTTATGGTCCATTGATTATTCAATAATGTATTATCTGACCTCTGTGTGTTTGCATAGTTTCTGTGGCTTTGTTTTGCTGTTGATTTCTAGTTTGAGTCCATATGATCCAATAGTATGCAGTGGATTATTTCAAGTATTTTGTATTTATTTATTATTAATAGTCTAAGATATGGTTGATTTTGGAAAATCTTCTGTGTGCTGCTGAGAAAATATATATTTTGTTGTTGAATGAAACACTCTGTGGAAATCTGTTAAGTCAATTTTTTTTGTTGATTGTTTTGAGACAGGGTCTCACTATGTAGTGCAAGCTGGCCTTGAACTCCCTTATGTAGTTCAGGCTGGCCACAAAATTCATGGTGATCCTCCTGCCTCAGCCTCCTGAGTGTTGGGATTACAGGTGTGCACTACTAGACCTGGCTCAGTGATACGTTTTACATTGATATTTCTTTATTTCTTATCTAATTGATCTGTTTGTGATAGTGGAATACTGTAGTCCCTTGATATGACTATGTCACAGTTTGGGGGATCTTTGCAATGGGAACAACATAATATAGGACACATATTTTATAAGATTATTCATAATAGTCACCCAAAGAATCATATACGAGAGAGTGCAGGAAATCTGTCCATACACTAAAGACCAGAGAATCCAGATGAGTGCCTGAATCCCATGATAATGTCCTACATGAGGCCACCTGAATACCTAAAGCCTATAACAATGCCTCCCACGAATCCAGCTGGAGGCTCAGAGCCCATGACAATATCTCATGAAGGCGTATTTCACAGATCTGCACTGGGAAGGCCCGAAGGTCAGTGGTGGAATCTAGTAAGTCTGTGCCAGTGGGATGAAGCTTCTGTAAGGCCCAAAGTTCAGTGGTGGAATCTAGTAAGTCTGTGCCAGTGGGATGAAGCCTGCTGAGGCTAAGGGATCTGCACTGGAGCCAGGAAGCGACACACAAAGTAAGAACAACAGCTCCCCTAAAAGATACCACAGCCATCCTCACCAACAATGAGGTCCAGAGCTCCTGCAATGATCAGGAAAGCTGAGTTCCCATCAGCAAAGCCAATGCAACAAGCTTCTTCAGGAAACTGAGCTGTGCACCTTCATCCCCTCCAGAGTCAGGAAGCTCAGAGTGAGGACTAGAGCTCCCCCAAAGTAAACTGAAGCCATTCTCAGTGACAACAAGGTCCCAAGCTCCTTGGAAGATGAAAACAACCAAATTCATCAGGAAAACCAGCAGGACAAGCTCCTCCAAGAAAACCAGCAGCTCCTTACAGCTTCTCTGTGCTTCCAATAGGCTCCCAACAACTTCTACCATCTCCCAACAGCCTAAATTCTTCTCCAGTTCTGCCTCTTATGTGGCTGGCAACAATCTTCAGGTGGGCTTCTGATACCCAGCATCATGCTTACTCAATTCTGCTGGGGTTTATAAGTTGACCACTAGTTACCAATCCACTACAGATTGAATTGGTGTCTATCTGTCCTTTTTCTGTCCAGTAGTTTTTATTTTAGTAAATTATGTGCATCAATATTTGATGCACATATTTATAATTGTTACCTCTTCCTGTTTAATTGTTCCATTTAGTAGTACATAGTGGCTATATTTGTCTCTTCTGATTAGTCTTGGCTTGAAGTCTGTGTCTGAAAATAAGATAGCTATTTCTGCTTGCTTTGGGGCTGTGGTTTCATTGAACATCATTTTCCACTGTTTCACTTTCAATCTATGTGGTTTGGTTTGGAATGCATATGTTCTTGGAGGCAACCTATTTTTCAATTTTGGTATTTGATTCAATTTGCCAGTCTGTGTCATTTGACTTAGGGATTAAGACTGTTGCCATTGAGAAACATTATTTTAGGAGATTTACTGAATCCTGTCATTGCATTATTTCTCCATTGCTCATTTCTTTATTTTTTCCTTTTGTTTAACCGTTCTCCTAGTTACATGTGTACTTTCCTTTGGTTTTTTTTTTGGTGCTGGTGGCTTCTCTGTCTCTTTCTATAATTCTCATAAGTCTTTTCTTTCTTTCTTTTTTTTTTGGATATGTGTATAGTATACCCATGTCATTCAAATCATAATCCCAACAGCCCTCACTCACTGAGATTAGAAGTGTTATGGTTTACATCAAGAATGTTCCCCCAAAGGCCTCTTATGTTCAGAAGTGAGACTTTTGGAAGGTGATTGGACCATCATAGTGATATATTCACGAGTGGATTCACCCCTTGAGTACATAGCTGAATGTGCTGTTAGGTGATGGAGGATGGCGGATGATTGGAGGCGGGTCACTGGAGGTGTGACCTACAAGGGTGTACTGTGCCCAGATCCTCCATTCTCTCTGCCATGGGATAAGCAGCTTTTCTTCACCATGCCTTTCTGCCATGCTATTAAACTCTAAGCCAAATAAACTTCAATACTTTTAAGTTGCCGATATCAGGTATTTTATCCCAGTGATGGGAGAACTGACTAAAACAAGAAGAATCTATGTCCAAAATTCCCTTCCTAAGATGTTTCTAATGACTGAGACTGAGCATCAGCAAAGCATATCCTTGCTGCCACCTCCTGAAGACCACGAACTTGGCTGTGCCCTTTGAGGCTGACCCCTTCATGGATAAGCAGTTTCTGCCTGGCTGTCTCCAATAGAATCTCTAGATCAAGGGCTTAGTGTCTTCCCACTAGGGAACATCTGGGCCCTAAAAGCACTAGGTTCTTTTGGCAGCTGCATGAGCATATTAAGGACCCACTATACTGCTTCCATCTTGGCTAGTGTAGGCCCACCATTACCTTATTGTCTTCTCAAGAGAAAAAGGAGCTCCTCCGGTCTGTGTTACCTTCAGAAGAAGGCTTCTGCAGCAACTAGGCCATAATTGTGATAACTCTAGTGAATCAGTCCCTGCTGTCACAGAAGTAGACAGCTGTTTATCAAAAGGCACAACCAAAGAAGTGTGTGGCCCTATCAGGAGCTCTAATGTCAGCCACAGGCTGTATTCAGAGAGGAGAAAACAAATCTCAGTAATGTTAATGACACAAAGACAAACCAGATACAATAAAAAAAATCAGATCGGCATGCAATAAAAAATAATAAAAAGTAACAACTATGCCATCATTAATACTAGAAAAGAAATGAACAGTAATAAAGTCAAAGATAAACCAAGTACTGAAATACAGTAAATTATCTACTAGAAGCAGAAGTATGTCACCATTAATAATAGAGAACAAATTAGCAATTATGTTATAAACTAGCTAAAAATTAATAAAGGTTAGCAGTAGTGATAAAAATGGAGATGTGGAAGGGAAAAATGAAAGAGGTAAAATTTGAAAAAGAAAAGAAAAAAAGAGAGGAGAAAAATTAAATGAAATTCAATTCAAGAATAAAAGAAAATAAATAGGTAAATGTAACTGAAAAGACAAACAACAGGAAAAGAAAAATAAGAAAAAAGAATAAAATAAAGAGCAAATGGGAGGAAAATGTGAAAATACACCAACTCCCCCCCCTCAAATAGAAGTAAATTTAAAAACTCTTCCTCATTAAGGTGTTTAGGTGGGTAATTTCTTTCTAAGGTCTGTGATATTGGAATCCACCAGGCCTGGGCGCAGTTTAAGGAGTTACAACTGGGGGCTTTGTGTTTTCAATGACCCAATTTTTGTTGTGTGAATGGAGTCCTGCCCTGTATTTTTAGCTGGGAAGCATCAGTCAATGGTGTTGTCTGTCTCAGGGATGTATTCACTCCAGTGACTTTTGGTGTTTGTGCCCTTCTCAGTGGCCCAAGCCACTTCTCTGCCTAATTAGCTTTGCAGCCTATGGGCTTATGAGGTGCTCCACTTGCTCCAGAGGCCTTTTTGTTCATATATACTGGGATGTGGCACATGTACAAGCTGAGGCATATCTCTGATCACGTTGGCAGAGGAAGAAAGCAGATAGACCACTGAGTTCTTGAAGTAGGCAGTGAGGGGAGAAAAGGAGTCCACTAGACTTAATTGCAGAAATTTTATACTCAGCCCCTTGGAACATGTGATCAGCCTGGTTTCTCACCAAAGAGTGTGAAACCACTGTGTCCTCCATAGCCTGAGCTCATGGTTACTTAAACTTCTTAGGAGTCTGCGAGTCTCCCTCCCCCTCTTCAAGACTGTCTTTTGTGGCCATTTCCCACACAGTCACCACATCAAGGAGACCCCAGAAACACCAAAGTGTGGTTGTTCTATACTTCTGACTTTCAGAACAGCTCAGTCTTAAACAATAAGCCCCTTTTCAAAATGGCTCCTGATATATCAGTCTGAAATATGGTGAGTGCTGCAGTGGATTTCTTCCCCAACACTAGCTGCTATTCTGAAGGAGTCACTTTCAAAGTGAAACCCCACACTGTAGTATATGCAGTTGACCATAGCCATGGGCTTACTTTGGGTCTAGTGATGCTCACCTGTTGTTTGTCTCTGCAACTGCTGCCCTCTCTTGGTTTGCCTTGTATTTGTGGAGACAGCTCCTCTTCCCTATGATCCAAGGTTAGATTCCAGACTATCTCATTCTTTTTCTTTGTATTTGCTTTCATTTTGCCGGTTTCTCTGTGATTCCTAGCTTCCCTATCTGTTCTTTCTTGATTCCTGGAGCTCTTCTATTTCTGTTCATAAATTGTTGTTTTCCAGGTATCTCATTTCCACATCCTAGAGAGGCTGTGATTTGCTGTCTCTGGATATTACTCTGCTATCATTCTCGCCCTCCAAAACACCACTTTTAAATCAGCCTTATAGGGGAGGTCCTCCTTCTCCCTCCCTTGGGACAGTGGAAGGTGTTGTTCTGTTCTCTAGGCAGCCAGACTCCTGATGCTGAGCCCAAAGTGGAATGAAGAATTTAATTTTAGAGCAAACCCATCGGGATGTGAGTCAACAATGTTTAGGTTCAGTTTTGGGACGGGAGAAGAAGCTCAGGCTGGGGAAGGTGCACCTGAGCAGCCCATCTCTGTGGACCTTTCTGTTGTCAGGTGAGGCCTGTGGCACAGGAGCAGCCCCAGTCTCTGTGGATCTCTCCATTGGTGGGTGAGGCCTGCACATTCACTCTGCCCTCTGCCCCACTCCTTTGGGACAGGGAAGCAGATCAGACCAGGGAAGTGGCTCCTGAGTGCTCCGTCACTGTGGACCTCTCTGTTGGCAGGTGAGGCCTGCTACACAAGAGTGGCCCCAGGCTCTGTGGTCTTCTAGGTTGGGAGGTGAGCCCTGCCAACCAGCTACTTGAGGATCCTGGAGCAGTAGCCCATGTCTAGCTACCATTGGATTTACCACTGAGGCTCTCACACTTTCCATCCATGGCCTAGAGATCCTGGTACCGAAGGCCAGCACTCCCCCACCATTGCAGTTTTGGTCTGAGCCATGCACCCCACCATTTGCCTGGGGATCATGGGCCCTGTGATCCACTGCCTTCTACCATCTTGGGATAAGTTTGATATCCAGGTAAACTAGCATCCCTAGAGTCCTTCAGTGAGCTGCCTGGGTAGCTTATAGCTCAGCACTTTTCATTTGACATCCAAAATGGCAAGACGTAGGAACAATATGCAATCTCAGAACTCAACTCCACCCAGAACAAGTCCAGGAGACACTAACATAAGAGAACTCAGAAACCACATACCTGAAATCTCTGAAATGATTTCATCTGAAATAAAGAAACAACTCCATCAGGCCATAGAAGGTTTCAGATCAAAAATAATCTCTAAGGCAAAAAATGAAATGACAATAATAATGAAAGATTGGCTCAGCACATCTCGAGAAGAAATAGATAAAAAAGCGGATGAACATAGGCAACAGATGGAAATGTTATATGAACAATATAGGAATGAACAATGAACTACAATGCATGAAACAGACTCAGAGAGAGTGCCAGGAAATCAAAACTTCCATCAAAAGCTTGCAAAACCACTTTAATGAAACCGAAGATAGAATTTCAGATCATGAAGACAGCATGGAAGCTAGTGATCATAAAAGGAAGGATCTCTTAAAATCAACAAGGATCCAGGGAAAACCAATTCAACAGCTGCAAGATGAGGCAAAGAGAAATAATGTCAGAATAATAGGAGTCAATAAAACAGCAGGAAGCAACACAAAAGACATAAAAAGAATATCTGCAGAAATAATGGCAGAAAATTTCCCAAGCATGGAAAAAGATTCTAATGTGCAGGAAAATGAGGTATATAGAAGTCCAACTAGCCATAACAAAAATAAAACCACAACCAGACATATAATAATCAAGATTTCAGATATCCAGCAAAAGAACAGAATATTAAAACCTGTTAGAGAAAAGAAACAGATCACCTATAAAGGAAAGCCCATCAGAATCATGGCAGACTTCTCAGCACAATCCCTGCAATCAAGAATAGCATGGAGCAATGTATTACAGGTTCTGAGACAAAACAGCTCCCAACCCAGATTGCTATATCCTGCAAAACTATCCTTCAAATTCAATGGAGAAATAAAATATCTCCATGACAAAGAACAACTGAAGAACTTCATGAGTGCCAAACTAACCTTACAAAGAGTACTAAAAGATATTCTAGACAGAGAAGAAAGAGACCACAATCTCAAGAACAACAATAGAAAGGAACCCTCAAGCAGAGTAAGCAGTTAAACACATAGCAAAAGTAGGAAACCAACAGCAAGTAAATAATATGACAAGGATAAGCCAACATATATCAGTTATAACCATTAATGTAAATGGCCTCAATCAACTGTCAAAAGAAACAGACTGGCAGAGTGGATTAAGAAACAAAATCCCACAATATGCTGTATACAGGAAACACATTTTACATAAAAGGAAATCCATAGACTGAGAGTCAAAGGATGGAAAAATATTCTGCATACAACATGTTCCCAGAAAAAGGCAGGGATAGCTATTATGTTTGAAGGCAACATAAATTTCAAACTAAAAATAAGCAAAAGAGATAAAAAAGTCACTACATACTAGTTAGGGGAAAACTGCAAGAGGAAGAGATAACAATCACAAACATGTATGCACCAAATATCAGAGCACCAAACTATATAAGACAAATCTTAACAGATATGGAAAACCAAATAATCAATAACACTATTGTAATAGGGGACCCAAACACTCCTTTGATGCAAAGAGACAGGTCAACTAGACAAAAAATCAGCAAACAAATAACAGATCTAAATCAAAGCTCTGAACAAAGGGACTTAGTAGATGTATACAGAGTGTCCCAACCCACAATATCAGAATACACATTTTTCTCAGCTGCACATAGGATTTTCTCTAAAATAGAGCATATGCAAGCCCATAGAGCATACCAACCTAAATGCAAAAGAATTGAAATTATCCCATGCATATTATCTGACAACAGTGCAAACAAATTGGAAATTAATGACAAAAAGAATTCCAAAAACTCCATAAATGCTTACTTGGAAATTAAATAACAGCCTTCTGAACATCCAATGGGTCACAGAAGAAATTAAAGATGAAACTAAAAAATACCTACAAACAAATGAAAATGCAGATACAACTTGCCAGATTCTGTGGGGTGCAATGAAAGCAGTCCTCAGAGACAAATTTATAGTGGTGAACTCACACACAAGGAAAACAGAAAGAGAACAAATAAATAGCCTAATGCTACACCTCAAACTTGTAGAAAAACAAGAATAAGTCAAGCACAAAGCCCAAAGAAAGGAGGAGATTATAAAGATCAGGGCAGAAACTAATGCAATTAAGACGAAGAAAACCCTACAAAAAATAAATGAATCAAAGAGTTTTTTCTTTGAAAGAATAGATAAAATTGACAAACCCCAAGCCAACCTTATCAAAAAAAGAAAAGAAAGAATTCAAATTGATGCAATAAGGAATGAAAAGAATGAAATTACTACAGATCCTACAGAAATTCAAAATATCATTAATACCTACTTTGAAAATTTTAATCCTATAGGATAGAAAACTCAGAAGAAATGGACAGATTCCTAGACATGTACAAATTACCAAAGATGAATCAGGAAGATGTAAAAATCCTGAACAACCCAATATCAATTAATGAGATTGAAAATGTAACTAAAAACTTACTGACAAAGAAAAGCCCAGGCCCTGGTGGATTCACAGCAGAATTCTATAAAACATTCAGAGAAGATTTAATGCTAACACTCCTCAAATTCTTCAATGAAATTGAAAAGGAAACAATGCACCCTAACTCCTTTCTGGAGGCAAGTATTATACAGATACCAAAAGCTGAGAAAGACTAAACCAAGAAAGAGAACTACAGACCAATCTCCCTAATGAACATAGATACAAAGATACTCAATAAAATACTAACAAATAGAATGCAACAAATCATAAAAAAAATAATACAGCATGACCAAATTGGATTCATTCCAGTAATGCAGGGATGGTTCAATATATGCAAATCAATTAATGTTATACACCATATCAATAGAGCCAAAGACAAAAGCCATGTGATAATCTCAATAGATGCAGAAAAAGCTTTTGACATAGTCCAACATACATTTTTGATAAAAACACTATAGAAAATAGGAATCAATGGCCTTTACCTCAATCTGATCAAAGCCACCTATGACAAACCAATAGCCAACATCATACTAAATGGACAAAAATTAAAAGCGTTCACTTCAAAGTCAGGAACAAGACAAGGATGTCCAATATCACCACTCCTATTCAACATAGTTCTTGAAGCATTAGTCAGAGCAATTAGACAAGAAAGATAAATAAACGGAGTAAGGATAGGAAAGGAAGAAGTGAAATAATCACTATTCACAGAAGACACGATACTTTACATGGAAGACCCCCGCAAACCCCACCAGAAATCTCCTTTTGTTGATTTGAATCAACAAAATCAGTAGTGTAGCTGGATACAAAATGACACTCAAAAAATCTATAGCACTCCTGTACACTAATAACAAACAGACTGGGAGAAAAATTAAGGAAACCATACCTTTCACAATAGTATCCAAGAAACTGAAATACTTAGGAATGAATTTAACAAAAAAATAAAAGATCTATTCAATGTAAGCTACAGTACTCTGAAAAAAGAGATCGAAGAGGACTTCAGTAAATGTAAAAATATTCCTTGCTCATGGATAGGAAGAACCAACTTCGGGAAAATGGCCATACTACCAAAATTCTTGTAAAGATTCAATGCAATTACCATTAAACTACCATTAGCATACCTCATATATCTAGAGAAAACATGCCTCAAATTCATTTGGAACCAGAAGAGACCAGAATAGCAAAAGCAATCCTGGGCAACAAGGACAAGTCAGGTGGAATCACAATCCCTGAGCTGAAATTATACTATAAAGCTACTGTAATAAAATCAACATGGTACTGGCTAAAAAACAGACCAGAAGATCAATGGAACAGACTGGAAGATACAGACACAACCACAAACACACTCAGCCACCTAATCTTTGATAGAGGGGCCAAACAAACTCACTGGAAGAACAATGCACTCTTTAAATAATGGTGCTGGAGAAATTGGTTTGCCACCTGCCAAAGACTGAAAATAGACCCAAGTCTATCACTGTGCACCAAACTTAAGTCAAAATGGATCACAGATCTCAATATTAAAACAGAAACACTAAATCTAGTGGTAGAGAAAGTTGGAAAAAATCTCGAAGACAGGGGTAGGCAGAGAGTTCATGAACAAAAACCAAACTGCAAAGGAAATACTTCAAAGAATCAACAAGTGGGACCTCATGTTGCTTAAAAGTTTTTGCACATATAAAGAAATCACCAGCAGAGTAAAAAGAAAAACCACAAATTGGGAAAAATCTTGAGGCAATCAGAATTTTACACTCTTGTAGCATTCAGTCACTGGTTATGGGCTACACACCAAAGGAGGAAATGGTTAAAGGTTTTGGGGCAAAGTGGATCTCATTCAGCTGGGTGAAATTCTTCAGGGAAAGAAACATCTGTAAGCTGTTAGCAAACAATACACAATAGCTAGAGGGATGGGTGAATTCGTGGTAACTAGGGTGACTGTGGAAAATCAATAGTGTCCTCTGAGGCAGCAGAGGACAGGTTGGCACTGGGTACTGGTTTTCTGGAAGACTGTTTTCCCATAGACTGGGTGAGGGGGCTTGGTTTCAGGATGATTCAAGTACACTACACTTATTATGCACTTTATTTCTATTGTTATTCCATTATTATATATAATGAGATAATTATACAACTCACCATGACACAGAATTAGAGGGAGCCCTGAGCTTCTTTTCTTGAAACTATGGTCCCATCTGTGGGTGATGAGTGACAGTAACATTTGGCCTCTGTTTCCTATGTCCAGTCTATTCCATAGTCTCATCTTGGTTACTATCACTGCAGAAAACCCTGTTTCATAAAGGTAACATGATGCAAGTGGAAGCAGGACTTTTAGTGTTTTCATGGCAATCTCAGAATATTCTGCCATCACTTTAATCCAGAATGCATGAAGATTTGAAGTTGTCTCAAACATATATTTAAGACCACTGTCATTTGTGACCTCAAGCAGTTGTTCTAGGATTGATGAAGTCAGTTCACCTGTTTTATTCACAAGTGGGTAACAGATCCATTCCTTCTCACTGCTGGGGTCTTTTGTGATTGGGAAGTAAAGTTCAAATTCTTTTAAAAGCTGAATAGGTGATTATGTACCAGCTGGGGTAAAGAAGGCCCTGGCTTAGTCTCTTTCAAAATATCTGGTAATGTTTGAAATTCTAGCATTCACTTGTTGCACTGGTATTTCCGCATTTTGGCCTTGAATGCATCCGCTTTATCTATTGGCTTGCACACAGTTGCCATTCTCCACTTAAGTGACAGACTGAGTTCATTGTTAACTATGTCACAAGAATAAGAAAGTTTTACCACTTAGTCTGTATCACTGAAATGTGCTGCCAGTAGTAACTGTTTTACTAAAAGAAATCTCTGAAGCAGCTCTCATAATTCAAAAATGTTAGTCAGGGACTATTTTTACAGGGCTGGGAATGTAGCTCAGTGGCATAAGCACCTGCCTAACAAGCACAAGGTCATGAGTTTTGATTCTCAATACCACAAAAACCCCTACATTTACAAAGTCATTTCACTTCTCTGTATAAGAGAAGACGTGTGTACCATCATGTCACAAACCTGTGTGAACAGATGTTACTTAAGGGGACATAACATGGTAGATAATTTTAATCATATCCTGTAAAATATAATTTAGGTGCCTTTTTAAAAGCTACCCCGCATTTTTTATGGATGACATAGTATATAGACTCACATTCAGAAGTAACCTGTTAGACCTGAGTAGTGAAACCAGAAAGCCACCCAGTCATCGCAGCCACTCCATCCATGTGTATACCCACATGAAATGACCCATTTAATTTTCCTGATATGTGACCATTCAATAACTTCAAGTTGCAGCTGTGGTATTGGTCGGAAACAAAAAATGGACAGAATATATCACCATGTACATTCTCCCGAGAAAAGTTGCACAAAACAAGCATTGTCTTATTTTCAATATCAGTAAAATTATCAACCTGTATTTTGTACCACAGTGATTCTTTAAAGTAAGTTCATGACTTATAAATGAGTTCAGTTCTGGGAGAATTGTTCCTAAATCAAATTAGTTTGTAAGCTGACAAGTGAGTCTTATGTAGAACATCTGTGAAGATTTGCATCTCCAGTATTTGGAAATCATGGACTTACTGTAACCCTCTTTAGCTATTGTGCTTCAATATCTTCTGCTATTTTATCAATTTGCATAGTTATGATGCTAACTGACAGAGGAACATATGCCACTTTGGAAGCTGCAGTCAATCCTAAAATTTACAATAAATGTCCTCAGCAGCAGGCAGGATCTACTCTTACCAATAGTAAAGAGGTTCTTAAATTTAGCAATGAGTTCAGCTGCTAAAAAGAATGCTCTCCATGCAGACATATTTGATGAAGTTCTGGCCTTTAATAATTGCTTCTCTTTTTCATATTCACCTTTCATTCTTTTGAAAATCTCCAGAAGCTTGTCTTTTATTGCAGGGTGTTTTGTCTCTGTGTGGTGAAGCACTTTTGAAGGTTTTGTGGCTTTGTTGGATAGTGATCACCATATATTATACAAAGTGGACTTGGAGAATGTGAATTATCTGTTGCAATGCACCTGTAATTTAAGTACAACTCTTGGTCTTTTCTTTTTGCTTTTTCTTTTTTTGAGACAGGGTCTTGCTGTACAGCTCAGGCTGCCCCTGTAATCACTATGTAGCCTGGGCTAGCCTTGGACTTGTAGCGATCCTCCTGCCTCAGCCTCCCAAGTGCTGGGATTACAGACATGCGCCACCACACCCAGCGGTATTTTCTTTAAACTACGGCCTTGTTTTTGTTGGAAGTATAAAGTCTTCCCGTGTCTCATCATTAAGTATTTCCCTCTTTTCAAAGGAGCTCTTCATTCCTCAAAACCTAGGGTTAGTGGTCCTATTTGATCCAGTTATTCCTCTTCTGGGTATCTTCCTGGAAGAATTAAAAAGCATCACACTGGGCTGGGGATATAGCTCAGTGGAATAAGCGCTTGCCTAGCAAGCGCAGGGTCCTGTACCGCAAAAAAAAAAAAAAAAAAAAAAGCATCACACTGCAGCAATATATACACATCCATGTTTGCAGTGGCACAGTTTGTAATAGCTAAATCTTGGAAGTAACCCAAATTCTCATCAAATGATAAATGGATAGAAAAACATATGTTTTTAAAAAAAATATAATGGAGTATTACTGAGCCATAAATAAGGGCAAACTGGGCCATTTATAGTTAAATGTATGGACCTTGAGACCATACCTTTAAGTGAAAGACACAAATGTGTAAATACTGCATCATGTCTCTGGCATGAGAAATTGAAATTGGAAATAAGAACCAAAATATACAATAGATATTGTGAAATAGGAAGAAACTGTTCAAAAGGAAAAAGGAACCAGAGAGTGGGGAGAGGAAAAAGAAAGGAAAGAAAAGGTGAGAAAAGGATAAAATGCAAACAGAGCTTTGTGAACAGGGAGGGAAAGGGAATTTGAAAGGAGGGTACAGGAATAGAAAAAAAGATGAGTCAAGACAAATCATGTACAAATACAAATTCTGTATAATGAATGTGACCATTATGTATACCTAAATTGTACCAATAAACTTAAATAATATCTCAAAGAAGCTCTCCAGTGACATTTGATTTTACTTGTTTTGGCCAGGGCTTAACTTTACGGGCTTGTCAAAACTGTGACTGATGCAAGTGCACAGTGCAGGGAAGAGGTGTGGGTACAGTGGCCAATAAGACAATGGATAGGAAAATTGTAGACTAAAATAAATGTCAGCTTCTGACTTAATTCCTTCCATTAGATGCAACTGTACAATTACAGCACATCAACTCACGTGGCACTATAATGCCTGCCACCAGATGCAACTTTATTTTCACTTGCCACTCACTGAGAGAGTTTTGACATGAATCTGCAAGCAATTGATTTATTATGATCTCTTTGCAGTCAAACTCTCTGTTAATGTTAATCTGTATTTTCAGATGCTTTACAGTGCTGCCGTCACTACCTCAGCTCTACCTCAGATCATCAGGCATTGGATTCGCATAAGAAGCATTCAACCTTGCATGTGCAGTTAACAGTAGGGTTGGTGCTCATATAAGAATCTAATGCTGCCACTGATCTGATAGGCAATGATGCTCAGATGGTAATGAGGGTGATGGGGAGCAGCTGTAAATATAGATGTAGCTTTTTTTTAAAGAGCAGAATGCATTTATTGAGGGAAAGAAAGCTTCTGTCCAAGAGAGGGACAGAAGGGGGGCCCAGAGTGGGTTACCCAGGACTCTGTCTTTTCCAGGGACTTTTATAGAGAAAAAACCATGAGGCAGGTCCGACCTAGGGGAAATTGACAGCACTATGGTCAGCCAGTAAGACTACAAGTATAAGCAACAGTCAAAAGCATAACATTTGAAGCATAAAAATGTTACCTAAATAAGTCCCAATCCAGAGTCTATGAAACAAAAGCAAACTCTTACCTCTATTGAAGTATCTCAGTGGCGACCTCCAAAATGATACAGGGAAATAAAAACTCCCAACATGAATAATACCTGAGACAAGTTTGTGCTCTCTAAAATCGAAGAATGAATTTTAGGAATAATGGAGGTTAAGAGCGGAATATATTTATTTAAGGAAAGAAAACTTCTGTCCAAGAGAGGGACAGAAGGGGGGCCCGGAGTGGGTTACCCCAAGATGTAGCTTTATTCACTTGCCTGCTGCTCAACCTTTGCTGTGCAACCTGTTTAATGGCCCAAGGATCACAGACTCCTGTTGTATAGGGGAAATCTTGGTGGCTCTTGTGTCAACATTAGCTTTCATGTCGTGTGGGCTCTCTGTGGGAGCTAGGAAGTCTGCCATGAGGCTGATTATGATAGGGCACAGTGATTTGGAGATGATGATAAGGATTAACTGTTGTCACACGGAGTGAGAAAGTGGTTGTAACAGGGATCCAGGGATTTCTAGTGATAAGACTGAAGCCACTAGAAGGCATAGACCAATACTCTTCTAGAACAGTGAGTCAAATGCCAAAATAGACCAGAAGTTCACCAGGTGGAGATGTCAACCACAAGGCCATCAGAAGTCTACAGCACCAGAGATTTCAAGGGCATCTTCTCTCCAAGACCAACATTTCATAAAATACCCAATATATAGACCAGTGGTGTTGAACCTATGGCATGGTGCTATAGTGAGCTGTTTGTTATTATTGAAAGTGCTAAAAGGTTTGCCTTCACTGATGTAGACACCAGCCAAAGAAGATAGATGGGCTTGCAAATAAGTGACATCAGGGTTTGTGAAGAATAATATATTAGGATAAGGAATAAAGAAACTGCATTTTTACTACATGTCTAAATTGTGTAAGTGAAATTTCACCACCTACTTTAAGGCTGCTAAGTTGCTGTATTCAAGTACATGAAGGATGTGGTTAAAAGTTTGACTTTTGGCAGTAAGGTTGTAAACCCTGCACGAGCAGGATGGAACAATCCATGCAGGAAATGGTTAAATAATTCCATTTAACCTCATGTTACTTATTTTCATGAGATTTGAAATATCCTATTTTATTTCAGCCTGTACATGTTATAAGAGGCAGTAGTAAAAATGAAAGGACACCAGGGAAGAAGATTAGAGTATAAATTATATTGAGATATCTATCACTAAATTATAGGAAAGGCAGTTTAGATCCACACTTCATACCACAATGCTAAAAGGGAAAACTGTGACTTTGAGGTCTATGGAGTTATTTATAAGTTTTATAAGATTTAAAGTTATAGAACATCACACTTATGACTAACAAACCTGATCACATAAAAATTAAAATTGTATACATACACAATTTAAAAATTACACAACACAGGGAAAATACTTCTAAAAACATGGAAAACAGAAGCCTAATAGCTTAGTCAAATTAAATGCAAATATTTATAACCCAATAATAACGAAGAAAAGACATAATAAGCAATTCCAAATGAGGAACTGTATTTAGCACAGGAATATATGGGTGTAACACTCTCCCACATACGTTTGTTACATCTGTCATTCCAAACTGCACCAAGTTGAGATCCTTTATTGAGCATTTACTATAGTCACCTTATCAAAGTAGTTCTAGAAGCTAGTCATTAAAGAGCACAAAAAATCAGGTACTAATAAAATTACTATTTTTATACACTATTAATGAAAGTAAAAGTAAACAGTCTTAATTGGATTTGGCCAGAATTATGAAGAGATACAACATTGTTCCAATCTTTTACTTCAGGAATAGTGCTTTAGGTAACATATCCACAAAGGAGAAAATCCCAAGAAGGATAAATCTTATATACTTGAAGATGTTTATCATGTTATCCTTTATAAAGGGGTGGGAAATATATAAAGGGCATCTCAAGTATTTTATTCAAATTTTCTCCAAATTATTTTACTACAGAATCAGTTTTCACAGAATACACATTTACTTGCTGGAAAACACATCTTTGGGGAGAAAGGGTCCTGCAATTTAAGGGAGCCTTCTGTTAAGAGTCATAGGGCTTAATAATGTGGTTATTATATTAATAGGGTTTCAGTAGGGTGAGATTTGGAGCTCAGACACACCTAAGCACCAGCTTCTAACCTAGAAGAGAGACAAGGTCTAGAACAGAATAAATTAAAGAAGATATCCTTTGGGTATGTATCAGTCAGTGCTGACTACAGAAACACATTTAATGCAATAAGAATTTACAAGATTGGCGCATAATGGCCGCCCACAGAGTCAAATGTAAAAGAGTGTAAAAGGTCTGCCTACATGCTGGAGATATGAATGATCCATTGAAGGCCTGGAGCCCACTGTAGTGTTCTGTGTGAGTCTCTATCAGGAGGCTGAAGGGTCTGCATGGAAGGATTAAGGGTCCGTGTTGCAGGCCAAAGAGTCTGCGTTGGAAGCCAGGAGCTGATGTCCAAGGTGAAGGTGAAGATTAGAGCTCCTTTAAAGAAACAGAAGTGAGCCTGCCTTCTTCCTTTCCCTTTTATGCCAGTTTGGAGACAATCCTCCTTAGGGTGGGTCTTCGGCATCCAAAACTACGCTGATCCAATTTAGTCGGGTGTTTCTTACTCAAACTGGCATAACCAGCTATCAACAGAGTATGTACTTTTCTAGATTTTCTCAGATGTGTGCCTCTCATGTGGTTCTCAGCAGGGCTAGATGAGACAGCCTCAAGGTACCTACTACACACAGACCTTTGACCCTTCAGAAAGAACTAGGATGTGTGTGTCCTGTTCCACAGAGACTAAGACATTCATATAGAGGACAATACCTCTTTATCAACTGGGGAGCTCAGAAGAAAGGGCAAACTACCTAACTGGGCCTCAGAGTAAACATTGTGACTATAAAGATGCACACCGGGAGCTCTCCAGGGTCCTGAAAACTGCTGGCCTCTCCCTCTTTCTTCTGGTGGAAGCTTCCTCTTACTAGTGGCTCTCACCTAATGGACTACCGACCTCTGCTTGCCTTGGCCTAGCATTCTGACCTCTGCTTCCTCGATATCATCTTTTGGTGACTTATGCCTAATAAGATTTCAGTCACTGCCTGTTTTCTGCATCTACTGGCAGCTTCATATATCACGTTCCTTTTAAAGAAGTCTATTTGAAGTTATTTCAACAA
>PVLD010022411.1:0-29383 GCA_004027595.1 Dinomys branickii
TTCATATATATTCATATATACATACATACATTTTTGTCTTTTTCTTTTCTCCTTTCCTTCGTCCCATCTGTTCTTTGTTTTTGAACAGATTTCCTTCATGACTCTTAGTTTATATTCCCACCCTCGGGTTCTTACACCAGTGATACAATACGTTGCCTGCACATGTATCGCTGATTTATTTCACTTATGAGTATGGACTACAGTTTTGTCCACTTGCACAGTGGGTTCTAACACAGCTTACTCACTTCTCACGAGAACACTAGGACAGTGAGCTCATCATCCCCTTTCTGAGGAAATTCAGGCAGAGCGAGGCTGTTTTTGTTTTCCCAAGACCCCTTTGCCTTAGCTCATCTCCCTGTATTTGCACCTTCCTTAAGACAGAACTGGAAACAGCAATAAAAACTACAAGGAGGAAAACTTGGGCTTAGGACTTGCCAGAGACATTTAACCAGCTACAACTGCTACTGGGGCCATGTACAAAGTGTGTTCTTTCCTTTCATCCTAGTATCTGTTGTCATTTCATGGGTAAAAAACCAGGAAGCACATAGTGGCTTGTTTGAAAATTCTTGGACTAATAAGTGGTAGAATCAGTACTGGGGCCGGGAGCGGTGGCATTCGCCTGTAACCCCAGCACTAGAGACGCTGAGGCCGGAGAATCACTGTGAGGAAAAGGCCAGCCAAGGCTACATAATGAGTTCAAGGCCAGCCTGAACTACTTAGCAAGGCCCTGTCCCAACACTATGCAGTCTTGGGACCCTGCTTTTCCAGCTGCAACCCTAGAGCTTCTGAGAGTGATACCCACCCTTCAGAATACCCAGATTTTCAGCAACCCTCTGACATGCTCCTGTACAGTTTCCCTCAGCTGTGTGGAAAGTTTAGATAAATTATTCCAAAGTTCTTCCAACTCCCGGGAACAGAGGAATTAATGAGACCAAGTAACTGTCACCACTGTGGTACAAACTACCATCATATCAGGTTTGTCAAAACGTCTAAAACAGTGTGTTCAGTAGAGGTAGGAGGCAACCATGAAAAAAATCTCTCATGTATGTACTTAGCAACCACAGAACCATAGATTTGTATGTTTCGCATAAGCGATCTCATTTGCCATCCAGACTCTTCTGAGAAGTAGGGAGACGGAAAATTTTCATTCATTGTTCATATAGAGAAGTAGAAGATCATTGTTAAATGATGTAGGCGGCAGTAGTGATAATATATCACCATAAGGGAATCGTCATACTGACATTAACCTCTGAATTTTAAATATGCTTTCTAGTCTGGTTCTCACAAAGCCCTAGAAAGTGGGCTGCTATCACAAAACACATTAGGCTGGGTGATTTATTAACAACAAAAATTGGTTGTTTACAGTCTGGAGCTTGGGTAGTCCAGGAATCATCCTGTTTTATGATGACGGTAATAGTTACATGACCAGGCTGGGTACAGACCCAAGTACCTGGACCTCCCCTGCCCACCCCTGTGGGTGGCAGCATCCAGGCTAGAGCACCAGTCTGTCACCCTCTGTCTCTTTCCTTCCCCTGGAAACCCATTTTGATGTCCTTGTTACTTGTTCTTTCTCTTCAGGAGGAGAAGAGGAGGCTAAAGGAAGAAATTGAGAGGCGAAGGGCAGAAGCTGCTGAGAAACGCCAGAAGATGCCAGAAGATGGTTTGTCAGATGAGAAGAAGCCATTCAAGTGTTTCACCCCCAAGGGATCATCTCTCAAGGTATTTTCACCAGGAAACCGTCTTATAATCCTTCTCTTATAGTAGAAACTTGATTTTAGTGCCTTATTTATTGATTGATTATTCAAGACCTTCTTTTTCCTCATTTATTTTTAGTTATTCTTTCCTGTGAGTCTTTCAGGCTGCTATCACAAAACATGTTAGGCTGGGTAATTTATAAACAACGGAAATTGGTTGATCACAGTCTGGAGGTTGGAAAGTGCAGGATCAAGGCACCATCAGATTCAGTGTCTGGTGAGACTTGTTCCTCATAGACAGTGCTTTCTCACTGTTCTGTCATGGATGGAATGGGAAAAAAGAGGGGCAGATGAGGTCTCTGGGGCCCCTTGTATAAGGGCACTAATCTCATTCCTAGGGGCTCCATCCTAGTAACCTAGTCATCTCCCAAGGTCCCACCTCTCCATACCAGCACTTCTGGATTAGATTTCAGTATAGGAAATTTGGAGTCTAGACAGCTTCTCTTGTTCACTACTACTGAAAGGAAATAAAGTGGTGAGATTTTCCTCTGTTGTTTATTAGATCCTTTGGTATATATTAAAATGATGTTTGATAATTATATCTAAATTTCACTGTTCCACACACAATCATCTGCTTCATTTCTTAGAGAACTGAAAATAGAAACATTTCAAGTTTATAAAATGGACGAATGTATTATGAAGGTTTCAGTTGCTTGTTGTGTTAGCTTTGTCATTAAAAGCAGCATGGCAGGAAGTGATACAGATTCAAATTTTAAAGCAGTCATCATGGGAAAAGATGAGTTGTGACTTGGTAGGGTCCTTTGCCAGGATAAGTTTGGTCCTAAGTCTGCCATCTTTGACTAGAGCTCCTGCTTAACATGACATGGAAGTGTTTCCCAAGATGGGAGCAGGAGGGAGCTGAGTCAGGGAGATGAAGGAATGGTCTAGATAGAAGGGAAAAAATAGCAGATTCTAGGAAATATTTTGCATTATTGATAACCATTCTGTCATTATTTCTAAATGTACCTTTTGGCTTGAGGGTTAACATTTAACTGCTCTCCTAGCACAGTGCCTCACACATTTGTTCATCAATTGAATACATGAAAGAGTGTATAGATCTTCTGAGAAATTTTAGCATTTTTATTCTACCCTCATCTGCTGTCAGCCTAGCTAGGTTATAAAGCATCAGTAAAAGGCAGGGCCAGTGTAGAATGACAGGCAGGCTCTGATGATGAAGTGTGATTGTGTATGTGTGATAGGATTACATGGCACACAAAACAGAGCAAAAGCCAATCTCGTATATTTCACCCAAAAAGCAGAATGTCTTCGCATCAAATATCAACACTTAGTCTTTACTGCAATGGTCTGGGCCTCATTGATATTTCTGACACCTCACCAGTAAACTCCAGTTGTTCCCCCCATGATGATGTTTTGGTCCATGACAGACCACATGAGCCAAGGTGCTCTGTGAGATATGTCACCCACTGACATCATAGCCCTCTTGTGTTTTGAAAGCACACTCCATGGGTGTCACCTAACTGGAGCACTTTTCTCAGAATGTGCCTCTATCACTTTGAAAGTCAGGATTGTATTTGTTTTTGGGTTTTGTCCACTTGTATTAGTCCATGCTTATAGCCCATGGTGATTACGGTGGTACCTCCCTCGGCTCATGGACTTAATTCTTCTTACAATTCTAGTTGCAAACCAAACTGGACAAGAAGGAAAGCAAATTTCTCCACAAGGTCAACATTGAACCTAAACCATGAATTTGATTATCTTCCCATCCAATTCAGGTTGCAACCGAATCACGAAGAGAATTAAGTTCATGAACCGAGATACCACTGCACGTACGTTCACTGTAGCTCTTCACTGGGGTCATAAACTTTACTGCAGTAAAGAATTAGAGGGACACAGTTAAAGGAAAGAAGGCACTTTATTGGGAAAGGGGACAAAGGAAAAGATAAGTAACTACCCTGATAAATCAAGCTAGGGGGCTCCAGAAAGAGGGAGAACCTGAGGATCCTTTGTTCTTGGCTGCTTTTATTAGGTGGCAGAAAGACTCTTCCCCCTGGAGCTTGTCACAATCTGATTGGCTGTCCTGGACCCTAAGCCCCTCAATTCCAGTACCATCACCTGCATGCAAATTCCTAAGTAGGCTTGGTTTGATTTTCTGTTGTCCTCTCAGGCCCTATCTCTGAAATTTATAGGCTGGTAAGGAGGGACTGTACATACAAGATCAAATCGGCAATGAGGTGAAGGGAAACGTGGAGAGTGTGTGTGTGTGCGTGCATGCATGGTGTGTGTGTCCAGGTGTGAGTACATATTTTATATACTAAATAAGAGCCATCTTTTAAGTAGCCTCCCCTTGTCTCCTTTGCATTTTTATTGAAGGTGGAAAGGGATGGCTAGGCTGACTCAGTCAGGACACCTGCCTGGTTGACCAGCTTTCTGCAGTCTTATTAACTGCTCTCTGTCACTAAAGTTTCAACTCTTCCTGGTCAGGGTTAGCTAGGAAGCCCAAAGAGCCCCTTCTTTTACGTGTTTTTCCTGTTTAGAAACCCCGATCCTCTACAAAAGTACATGCTGTTGGTCACCTAACCATGTCTTTCTCAGAATGTGTCCCTGTGGTTTAGAAACTCAGGAGTGTATTTTGTTTTTGTTTGTTTACTTTTATTAGTCCATGTTTGCTGTGCACAATGGTCACATTCACCGTAGGGAGCTGGTACCTGTACATGACACATTTCAGTTATTATTTTCTCCCTTTCCTCCACCTCCATTTATTTTTCCAGTATCAGATTCATTTCTTTATAAGAACTTGTAAAGTTAATTATCATATATACAGATTAAAAGTGAGATTAACAATGGCCAAAGAGCATATAAAACATGTAAGACAATTGTATTAAGTCAAGGTACACTTTTAGCTATACTGTTCCGCTGGATTACAATTCCTTTTTTCTTATTATCTGTTATATTTATATTGGTTTTCATATAAAAGAAACCACATGCTATTTCAGCTTGTGTGTCTCAGCTGGCTCACTTAGCACTATGGTCTTCTCATGGTACATCCATTTGCCTGTAAATGGCTCGAGTTTATCTTGATTTATGACAGTTTCTTTATGCCTCATTTTCTTTATCCATTTGTCTACTGATGGACGTACAGGCTGTTTTCAAGATGCCGCCATTATGAACTGCACCACTATAACCATGAGTATGAGTACCTCACTGAGTATAATGTCTTGAACTCTGTTTTGTACTCAGATCTGCATCAGAGAGAATTCACACTAAGTCACGGTGGGATTTATTATTTAATAGTTGATATGTATGAGCTCCCTTGTGTTTGCTGAACTGTGCCAAAGAGAGGTAGAAAGCAGGATTGCTGCCTCGGTGTTGGGGATATGGTCAATTATCTCACAGGAAACAATTCAGCAATTACAGGCGGTCTGTTGCTTGTCTCCATGGTTCATGCCTTGAAGAAATGGCTTAGGCTGCTTTTCCCGCTCAACTTGCTCTGATGGAATTCCAGTGGCTATTGACACTCCTGGCCCTGCTGTGTTTATTATGATCACTATAATATATGAGAATATTATATAATGAGAATATTATATAATATTATGTAACAACATTATATAATGGGAGCAAGTCATTTGATTTTTGGCCTCAAAATATTATCAAAGAGTGCATTTTGTTAGTTTTTCAGACTTTTGTTTGGGCAACTCTAAATCTAGTTTCCCATTATTAAATTATGTCAAGAGTGAATACTTTTTCTTACATAATATGTACAAGGATTAAATGTTAAGCAAATTAAATGTAAAGAGTTTTATTGTTTTCATACACACACTAGTAGGAAAGTAGACTGCAAAGAGTTTACTAAAACTGGCAGTATGCATTTATTCCTAGTTTTAGCAAGACAACACCGCCCCCTCTTGGTCTTTAGAGAAATCAATTTCCCTCTTTAAACTCCTTACCCATTAAATTGAACATTCAGTTAACAAATTTAGTAGAGATTGTTTCATTTCTCACAGCCTCTTAGTTGGGGTATTTTCCAACAAGAGAGAGCTAGTAAATGTATAGTGAATCCTGACAAAATGTGATAATGAAATCCAGCCAGATTAGCTGTCAAACCAACAAAACTTGCGCAGGGACCCAAGAGCCTCTGTGACTTGGGTAAATGTGACGGTGAAGGGGAGAAATGGGACCCCGAGTTAGGACAGTGCTGGATTGGCTGCAAAGGGCAAGTCTCGGCTCTGGTAGCATATGGAATTTTTCTTCTTCAGCTCCCCCCATGTGTGCCCCAAATCTTTGTACGTGTGATTGCTCTGCTAGAAATGTCCCCTCCTCTAACCCAGGTGTCTATCCTCACTCTTACTTTCATAAACTCAATTATAGAACTGGACTTTAACTGCCAATCTCAGCTCAAACATAAAAACTACTGAAAAGCCTTCTCCAACTCTTTTAAGGGCTTGTCTTACAGAAATTTCATTTTATCCTTACTGTGGTACCTACCACTAATTTTTAAATATTTTATTGATGTGTGCTACTGATCTTTCCTATTAAATGTGCAGGCTCCTTAAAGAATGGGACTTTGTCTCTCTCGGTCTTCTTGGGATGCTATACCAACCATCAACTGACACATGCTAAATGGGCAGCTCGGTAGTCTTCAAAGAATTTTTAAACTACAAACTTCTTTTTGCTACAACTAAAGCTGCTAAATCAAACCTTGTAGTTTACCGAAACTCTATCATATTCAGATGCTCTTGATAAATCAACAAATCCCTCTGCTACCCATGACCTATCAACACCCTCTTTGTGTCTGACTGCCTGTGCCAAGGTACACACCTCCTGGAAGCTTCCTTAACCCATTTGCCATAGGCTGTTGTGTTTGAATGACCCCTGGTCCCCATCAGTTTGGACAAATGTAGCAAATTCGTATGGACTGGTGGCTTACGCAGTGAACACTGGCTTCTCACGGCTTAGAGCGCTGGGAGTCTGAGGTCAGCAGGCCAGCACAGGTAGGTTCTGACAAGGACCCTCTTCTTCTGCAGATGTCCAGCTTCTTGCTGAGTCCTTGTCAGGAGAAAATAAATAGAGAGTAAGCAAAACCTTGAGCCTCAGCACCCGTCACATTCATGAGGGCTCCACCCTCAAAACCTAGTCACCCGCAAAAGCCCCACCTCTAAATAACATCACACGGAGGTTTAGATTTTAACATATGAATGATTTATTTGCCACTGATTTATGTTATTTCAGAGACTGTTTTATAATCTGGTTTTTAGTTTGCTTCCAAGACTTTATAGTTCTCTAGATACTTTGTTCTCTGTCAATCTTATCTGCATCTCCCAAATCTTACTATCCAATCATAGTCTTCCTCTGCCATTGTGCACAGTCCCCTAATACCCTTATACTTTCTTTGGTGTTTTTGTTTTGGGGGTTTTGGGGGTTTTTTTGAGGCAGAGTCTCGCCATGCAGTTCAGGCTGGCCTTGAGCTCACTTTGTAGCCCAGGCTGGTCTCAAACTAACAAAGGTCCTCCTAACTCAACCTCCCAAGTGCTGGGATTACAGGCATGTGCCACCATGCCTGGCTCTTTGGTGTTTTTATTCACAAGATACAGAACAACCATGGCATGGGCTGAGAAACACTGTTTATAAGCTGAAAATATTAACTCCATTTATTTTCTTTTTCAATTTAGATAGAAGAACGAGCAGAATTTTTGAATAAATCTGTGCAGAAAAGGTAAATACGTTGATTGTTCAGTTGACAACAACCAGCTGTACCTGGAAAGAGTCCTCACTCCTATTTTTATGTATGTGTCCATTTCTTTAGCAGTGGTGTCAAATCAACTCATCAAGCTGCAGTAGTCTCCAAGATTGACAGTCGCCTGGAGCAATACACTAGTGCAATTGAGGTGAGGGTTGCCTTCAACCACATCCCCTTGAGAGGACACAGGTTCTGGCTATGTGAAAGGTCACAGAGATACTGTGAAACGTTAGAATTTGAGTAGTGCTTTCTTTACAATCTTGTTTAACCCTCTTGTTTATAAAGACTCATTATCAAGTTAAAGTAGTAGCATAAAGTAATAGTTTAATTATAGCCCATTTCCAAAGTATTGTTTTATATTTGGAGGACCATAGTTTTATGCTTCTGTCTACCTCAAGTTTTTTCCCACCCAACCGACCTGGGAGTATTACTGTATTTGGAAGGAGTAGTAGTGCATTTCTAAGTACCCAAGCACTAAACCTGTCAGTGTCTTGATGAGTGTGTGTTTCCGGTTTGTTTGCCTTTGTGTGCTTGTGGGCCCATGATTCTGGGCGTCTTCTCCGTCAGACCACCTGCAATAACGTGATTGGATCATTTGACTTACTTTGTTCCTCTGCTTTGTGCTCTACAATGTACACGCCTGTAAAACAATTCACACATAAATTCTAAGAGGGAATAAGAGAGGATGATCTGCTGATTTCTCAAAGGAACAATCAAGGAGACTAATGTTACTAACGCACAGGGTGAATTTCGGACAGCTCTTGCCTGTGGTGAATAGGTCACAGCACAGAGGGGGTTAGCACATCCACGCTGCGTCTTTGGGCTTCGCAGCCTGATGGACTCATGTTTAGGCAGTGATGCCTACTGTGCCGTTCAGCCTGGCTGACCATCTTGACCAAAGGCACAGACCAAAAATTGAAACCACTATTTTTCTAATAACAAATAAAACTGGAAACTTGAAAAACTGGTTATGGATGTTGATTTTCAAAATCTAAAATTTTCTTATTTGTTATGTGTTACTACAAATGTTACTGCAAAAATATTCTCTCATGAAGCACCAGGGGAGACACTCGTGCCATTCTGGGTGTGCCTTTCAGTACTGCTGGGAAAGTGCCTCAAACGCACGTCTTCCTTGTTTACATGCACTCTCTCCTCCTCCCAGTGTAATATTATCATGCAGTGGCACCTCCATCTTTCCCTCAGGACCTTTGCACATACTGTTGCCTCTGCACAGAACGTAGTTGTTTCCCCCTGTTCCCTTTACCTCATCCCAGTCTTCTGTCAGATCTGAGTTTACATGTCACTGCTTCAGACTAGCCTGTTTTAGCCCCCAAAGTATTATTCATGTAATGTATGTTCTTGTGCCAGGTTCTGTAGCACTCCATTATTTTTTGTAGCACATACCTCAGTGGAAAATAAATACTTGTGTAGCTAGTCGCTGTTTTCCTTCCTATTAAATTGGGAGGCCACATTGCCCTGTTTTGCTCACCACCACACCCAAAGCCTAGCAAAGCACCCTGCGCACTGTGGGCCCACAGAACGCAGCTGTTGAAGAAATGAAGTCGGCCAGCTCCCTAAAATAGTGTCCAATAAGAGGCATGTTTCATTGCCAAAAGATCCTCAGATCTTGCTCTTGATGCTTTATTTTGAGGGCTGCCGATCATCAAAGTGCAATGTTACAACAGAAATCAAAATTTTTGATGATGATGTTCACACAATGAAATGTTAAAGGATCACATTGAGGAAGACCAGCTGGCTGTAATTTTATGGGGACAAACTTCTGAATAGTGATCCTAAAGGTAATTAACATGTTTCAGGGCACAAAAACTACAAAGCCTCCCAAAGCAGCAGCCTCGAATCTGCCCGTTCCGGCTGAAGGTGTGCGCAGTATCAAGAGCATGTGGGAGAAGGGGAATGTGTTTTCATCCCCCGCTGCCTCGGGCACACCGAATAAGGTGAGCGTGCAGCTTTCCATCCTTTAAGTTAGAGGAGTAGATTTTATTTGTCTGTTTTTCTTTCACAGTCATCCTTGTTCATAATAAAAGCAATAAAGTAGGTGCAGTTTGTACTTTGTTTTGCAGTGACCATGAAAGCAAGCTCAGAGAGAATGTGTTCCTGAGGCTGCCTCTGTGCTCAGGCTTTGGAGCTCTGAATAACATACCTGAGATTTACTGTCAACCCTTGTGGGGAGGGGAGAGTTGCATGGGGAAGAAAGCCAGATATTCTTTTAATATCAAGTTTTAAATTTTGTGATTCTGTGAAATAATACTTAATTACTCAAAATACTTTTAAGGCATTTTAAAGTTGCTTTGGTTTGCTTTTTAAGGGCAAATATTTTTATTAATATATGTTTGCTATGCATAATGCATATATGAATATACTCCTTGTGGGATGTAGTACAATTTCTAGAGCATCTTGATCCTGGAGGTGGCTGCATAGATCCCTTCCCAGGTGAAGTTCACTGCTTTCTTTAATATCTCGGATGACTGGCTCTTTCAGGAAACTGCGGGCCTGAAGGTGGGCGTTTCCAGCCGCATCAATGAGTGGCTAACCAAAACCCCAGAGGGAAACAAGTCCCCTGCTCCCAAACCTTCCGTAAGTAGCTTCCGGGTTTTCTGAGTTTTTTGATCACTCAACTACCAGCAGCCAAAGAAAACAAGCAGTCGGTCTGCTTACCTAGGAGAAACAGGGCTCTTGCCGTCTGCCAGCCAGCACTGCTGCACGCAAAGGAGTGTGCAGATTCAGCCTGGTCCTGAGCAGCCGCACCATGGTCACCCAGAGAGTAAATGGAAGCAGATCATTGCCTCTCTGTCCTGACGAAGGGGAGCGCTTAGCTTAGTTAAGGTGGATCAGATTCAGACCAATGACTGGTCTGTTTCTTTGGCTTCTATTTTGTAAATTACAGATAGGGATTTGAAAATGAAATGTCACTTACTTTGGCTACTTCTCTATCATAAGCACCGTTAAACTTATCCCCTCAATGTGAATGTGTATTGTATGCTAGTGATTTTGAACAATATTTTCTAATTTACTTAATTTTTGTAACTTGGCACAAAAATGCAATTCTTAGGTATTTGTTGAAATAACTGCTATGATTTTGTTACCAACATTTGCAAGGGAAAGCCACAAAAATACTGGGTGACTAGAAAAATTAAAACCAATATTTTTCTAATAACGAGTAAAACTGGAAACTTGAAAAATTGATCACGGATGTTGATTTTCAAAATCTAAAATTTTCTTATTTATTAGGTGTTACTACAAATGTTACCACAAAAATATTCTCTCAATGTTTTCATTGAATATGTATGATAATTGCCTTGCATTTATCAATAATAATTTTTTAAAACTTCATCAAGTTTCCCACTGTATAATGCTAAGTTCTCTCTGTTGAATTGGATTTATAGCTTTGTTGATGCCCAAGGGAGCTGTGAGGTGATTTGCTAGGTCCCACAACCTATAGGAAAATATTTTCCAAATGCCAGGCCTGGGAGCCACAGTGTCACCCAGCAGTTCCAGTTATAATGTTCCAAGTTACCGGATTCTATCACTGTCCAACCTAAACAACAACAAAAAAGAAAAAATGTGCATGTTCATACGACCTCAAATGCTGCCCTTTGAGTCATTTCATTACTATTCACCCAGAGATTCAATTTTCTTTCTCTGTCCCAGTAGATACAGGAAAAAGAGTCCTATACAAAGAGACCATCAAGGTCAGAGATCATTTCTACATGCTGCCTCTAGTGCCTCAGGGTTCCCCAGCACTCACATTACAGGAAAAGTAGAAATTATTTAAATAAATAAATAAATAAACCATGGCAGTTTTTAAAATCATGCTTCCAGACCAGTGATCACTAAACTTTTTGAATGATGGATCCCTTTGAAACGCTAATGAAACAGATGTTCTCTCTCCCCAACAAAGTACATATAATATAAGTTCAAGAAATCATAGAACCAGCATGGTAGCACACGCCTATCATCCTGACTACACAGGAGGCTGAGAAAGGAGGAGTTTGAGGCAAGCAAGGGCAACTTAGGAAGACCCTTGCTCAAACACAAAAAAAGTCTATGGACCCCCCTGAAGAGCTCACAAGACAGAAAGGGTAAGGAATGAATGATAAGCATTTTCCCCCTTGATATGGTATATTGCTAGAAGAAGTGATAATTTTTGTGACTTGTTTCATTTCTGTACAGACTGTACTCATAAAATTTGGTCCAGGGCTTGCTCCTTACTCTTATTAGCACTTAAACTGATCAGCTTCCCGTCGTCTGTATGTCCTCCTAACAGAAATATCTAAAAGATTAAATTCAATCATTATTACAATAGATGTAATGTGTCAAGGTTCCCACACCAAAGATAATAATAATATTTTATGGAGTTATTAATGGCCTCCTAAAAATTAGTAAGGCAAAAAGACACTATAGGTAATTTATAAAATCGTGACCTACCTTACCTTCTTTCTATTTAGCATATGATTTGGTAGACCACCTCCTAGAAGAGGGAGAGGAAAAGGAAAGAATATGGCAATTAATATAGAATTTAGTGATCTCTTTTTTCCCCATCAGATTTTGTGGACTTAGTGTGGCTTCCTGAGTATGGACCAGATCAGAAGAAAGCAGTATGTCACTGAGGTCATAGATAAAATGCTAGTTTAAATATACTTAGTAAGGCACTTTGAAGTCCTGTGCACATTCTAGTAGTGGTAGTGACCTGTATTTTAGACCTAGCAACATGCAGGTCTGTTTGGGGAAAGATGTGAGTTGCAGCCCAGCAAGGCAGATGGGTGATTTATACCAAGGGTCTAGCAGAAAAGAAATGAAGTGTCAGCAGTGTAGAAGTGGCTGAAAGGCTCCTGAAGATGCGTGAAGATCGGCAGACAAGGAGTCTACAGACGAGAGGTTAGAGAACCGAATAAAGGTCTGAGCTTTCATCCACAGGGTCTCACACTGCTGCCCTGCAGCTAAGATCTGTGTAGCTTGGCCCATGTGATTGTGCCCTATTTTCCTTTTCAAAATTACAATTTAAAGTCATTTTTGAGTATAGAGAGATGCACTCTTCAATTCCTCGATTCCCTTTTTCTGGTTTTCTCACCCCAAACCTCTTCAGGCATGTGTGTCGATGCTTCATGGCAGGTGTCTGAATTCACACCCTGGACAGAACAAGAGTCCAAAATGTCAGAAATTGACTTGAAACATCAACGGTTGGGAGGGTCCCCAAGGTGCCTTCTGACTTGGGATCAGAAACAACTTATCCTCAACATGCTACCTACATGGGTGGGCGAAAGCTAGGGTTTGCGTTTGCAGGGGTGTGGCATAGGGCCATTTGAAAAAGATCGGAGAGTTTATTCAACAATCACTCACTCATTAGAATCCAATAAAGGAGAAAAACTAATTCATGGGACTTGAAGGGTTGAGTTCTAAAACTCAATGAAGAGAATAACTATCTTCTGCTAGTAGTTAAGTAATCATTTTCATAGATGCTAAGAATCAAGTGCTTACAATAGTTTGTCAAACCAATATTGTTTGGGCTATTTAAAAGTTAATATTGCTCTGCCCTGGGATTTCTTACTGGGACGTTGAAGCTATTTGTGTGGAGAATGTATAGGATTTCAGTATAACTTTGTAACTAGAACTTAATTCTGACTATGTCTGTTTTAGCTAGTTTGCCTATTTTTTGTGTCTAAACTACATGTTATATAGAAATTAAAAGCTAATTTGTCTTTCTTTTTGTTTAAAAAAACAATATCTTTCTCAGCTGGCTTCTCTTCTTCACTCTTTGGTCTCTGGTTGATTGGAAACCTGCTTCTCCTGCCTTCATTTCTCCCTCTTCTTCAGGAGTGGGTCTTTCTCTAAAATGTAGTCTAGTCAGGTAATTGTATTTATATTTCTCTTTTGATTTAACGATGTCACTATTTTCTTAAAACTGACTCTTTAAACTCTTTAAATGATCTCGAAAGATTCATCAGTAGAATTTAAGAGACATCCAATCCATTTTCTTAGGTAGAAGAACATTCACATAGAAGAAAAATATCAGCCTCATACAAGTCAAATAAATAAAGTGATTATATCCACTTTCTAGAGCTCTATCAGCCTGTTCCTAGTTATAATTTCCATAATTGCAAAACAGTCTTCTAGACAATTTGGCAACTTTCACCTAAGTTGGCAAAGTAGTGGAATTTAAAAAAAAAAAAAGTCTGATTTGTTGCCTAGTGTTTCCAAGCTAAATAGGTATAACTCTCTAATAGAATATCAGGAATTCATGCCATGGAGGAAATCCAAAATCTCAATAAGATTAAGGCAAATCTGAAATGCTGCAACATTCAGTGCTGAAAATACTTAGCAATACATTTCCAGGGTGGAAGTCTCACTGCTGTGTGTTAGAAATATGTCCACTTAGACTGGTGTCTGTGGACAAATGTGATGCTAGTAGCTTTACTTCTCTAAATGAGAAAAGAGTGTGCCAAAACACACAGTACTATTTCAGTAAAACACGTTTATTTTCTACACGCTACCTCTTGCCAAGTACTAATATAAGCAAATGCTGGAGGGAAAGTAAATGGAAACGGAAATTTGGATCCTCCCCCAAAAAGAATTAGTTATGAGCTGGTAAATAAAGACTCAAAGCTACGGACTATATTTTAGTGTTTCCTTCCCAAGATTCTCACATGTTCTGACATACGTCATCAACCCCGAGCTCCTCTTAGCAGTACAATCTGTGACAAACGTTTGTTTCTGTGGAGTACTTTCCACTGACCCATTGCTGAATTACCCGCTTGCCTGCAAAATGATTTTACTGTGAGGAAAATATAGTTAGAGAAACCTCTTTGTTTGGGCTGCATAGACACTAAGGCAGTGATTCCAGAGCAGAAGGATGTGTGTGGGAGGTGAGGAAAACAAGACAGGGAGTAGAAGGGAGACAAAAGCAACCAACACAGAATGTGTCATTCAGCAGGTCACCTCATGGCTCTTAAGATTTAATCCCACTGTGAAGCTACCGGACATCACATGCCCCCAGGCGAGCCTCTGTGAGACCTGAGCAAGCCTGGGAAGCAGCATGTGCCAGTGCTCCCCAGTCAGTGGCTGGGCTGCTCCTGGAGTGTGGACTCTGCCCCTCCAGCCGCCTCCTGGGCAGGCAAAGTGGGCATCTGGAACCAGAGAAAGTCTCAGGCAGGAAATGTAGGGTAGGCCCTTGGCTAGGAGAGACTGAAAGGAAGCTGAGCTACAAGGGGCAAAATGCTTTCAAACCTCCAGGGAATCATGCACCTCCAAGAATGTAGAAAGTAACTGAGTATGGTGGCCCATACCTATAACACCAGCACTCCAGGAAGCTGCGGCAGGAGGATCCCAAGTTTGAGCCCATCTCGGGCAATGTAGCAAGACCCTGTCTCAAAATAAAAAATAAAAGCTAGGGGTGTAGTCCAGTATGAAGGCTTAACCCCTCAGGACCACCAAACAAAAAAACCAAAAAGCTAAAAATAAGCTACATTACTTTAAATATTTATACTCTAATTTTACCATTCAGTAAACAGCAAATCCTTGGTGAAGAACAAGGACCCCAGTGCTATACATAGTTCCAGCACATTCTTATATCCCAGTATAGGTCAAGGAGTGTGAAGTCAAATAGCAGCCAATGGTCCTTTTGGTTCCACCCACTCAGATACTGGGGGCAAAGTGTATCAAACAACAAACTGACCCAAACAGGTGAGGTCAATGTGTTGATTCATTTAAATCTGGAAAATGGCCCTTGTGCATTCTGTCTGTTTTCTCTTCATTAGGATTTGAGGCCGGGAGATGTATCTGGCAAGCGGAACCTCTGGGAAAAGCAGTCTGTGGATAAGGTCACTTCCCCCGCTAAGGTAATCTACTGGGAGAACTAGTGTTTCGGAGATCTATTTCCTAATGAATCCTGCAGTATAACGTCCCGGAGTCAGTTGGGAAATCTGTTCCTCATGACCGCCCATTGCTGAAAGACCCATGCAATCCAGTGAGGGGAAGCGTGTTTGGCACTGTAGGATGTCAGCCACACAGCATCAAAATCCTGAGCTCATGAAACAGTGCCCAGGAAGATATTCTAGATGTACCATAGTGGTGGGGAGGTTGGCAGAGCTACATGGGATAAACGCAGAATCCATTTCTTTGCAAGGTCCGGGCTTGGCATCACAGTCATTCGGAGAAAGCACATCACTTAGAGGAAAATGCCTGTCTTTCTGAGTGGTTCCCAAGCTGCTTTCTAAAACCATTCTAGGAGACTTTGCCAGCAGCCTCAGACTCAAAGCTCCTATGACAAAAAGCTAGGACTCCTAAGTGAAGCAGAATTTACTATTTATGAGAGCTATTGGCAAACAGTGCTTTCATTCCTTTTACTCTCTGTCTTCTGGACAGAAGGTGTACTCATTCTTCAGAAAGGGAGCTTGGGTCAGTATCTGAAGGCTGCTTGGGCCACAGGTGGGACCTTTTGTACAAGGAGCTAATTCAACTCCTAATTGTAGCCCTTCCCCATTTCAAGAAACAGACCCAGTCTTCCCCTTTCATAAAGTAAAAATTAAAAAGAGAAATCAGAGGCAAGCAATAAGTAAGATTAGAACAATCTGTCTGCTTGCGGGTTCATGCAGAACTCCAGCAACAGAAGCCTTCTTAAGCAAACTCAAGACTAAAAATCACCTCAGACACCTAAAGAATCATCAGTACTTACTGAAATGAGAGAAATACTTCCTTCTTCCTACTTCCACATGATCTTAAAGCTGGTGCCTAAGTATATTACTTCATTTTCTCTATTAGTTATGTATGGCCCTTTTATTCCATAAAATCCACTGGCCCAGACTCTCTATTTAAAGTGACTTTTAAGTAAGTCCAGTTTTCCTGATGAGTTCTAAATATTGTACAATTATGTAGTAATAATTATGACCCATTCATACTACTAACACTAAAAGAGTATTCACTGCTCTGGGCACTGCTAGTGCGTCATTCTCCAGCCAACACGTGAGGTGTAGTAGCATTATTCCCATTTTATAGCTGAGGAAGATGAGGCACTGAGGGATTATAACTTTCCTAAAGGTACACAGCAAGTAAGTAGTAAAACCCAAATTGATATTCAAGCAGTCTGATCTGAACCCACGTTCTTAACCATTATACATAAACACTTTCTTTTGAGGTTGTATTTTCAGCAAGAAAAGAAAAAGTTGGTTTTTTTTTTATTCCTTGCATAATTTTCTATGGTGGCAGGAGAGAAGATAATTTTTTGTTTTTTAAACGAATAATGAGTTTATTAGCACAAACTTTCATGATCTCTCTGACACAAACATCTGATCTTTCAGGAGTAGCGATTCAAATGTGGGTACAGCCTCCCTTCTGAGCAGGGATGCCAGCTGTCCAGAGTCCGTCCTCACAGGTGGAGTCCCTCAGGACACCTTCCTTTGAGCCAGAGCTCTGGAAAGTGGAACCAGATGGTCTGGAATGGCAGGACTCTGAGAACAGCACTCAGAGAATTCAACATGAATGCCCCTCCCTGGAAGTGTGCCATAGGGTGGCGCACAGCAGGAGTGGACAGTGTTCATGCATAACACACCTTCTCCCTGCCCCATCCCTGAACTCCTACAGCAGTAATAATGTCACAGAACCCCAGACAAGGGCTGACGACGCGTGGTGCAGATTAGGTAGCTCTGCTCTGAAAGGCCAAGCTCGGTGTTTGTCACACGGTTGTTCCTTTGGAATCAAAATGCACAGCACATGGCAGATGTGAATTCACAACGCTTTAATATCTATTCATACCCCAGCAAGGATCTTTAGCAGCTAGATGAGAGGGAAGGGGGATGGAATAGGAATAGGACCGTGGGTCAGGGAAGTCTCAGGGCCAAAGGTGTAAGAACAGGAGTGAAAAAATACACATTGCTGGGAGGGGAAATGAGAGAAACCCAACCATAAATATATCCTACTATATAATATATCCCAACCTATAAATATATCCACCATTGTACGTGCACATGGCCTTGACTAAGCTGGCTAGTCACATGTGCCTGTTTCATACTGTGTTAGAAACTTTCAGCACTTACAGTGGAGCTTTAGAAAAAAGTCTCCTTGATTCTGAGTTCCATGACCAAAGCCCAAGATCAAGATAAGAAAAAGAAATCTAAAGGAGAAAGAAAGGAAGAAAAACAGGGTCGGGGGAGTCCACAGAAGAAAGGATAGAATGAAAGATCAAGTTTGAATAGAATACCAACCATAACCCCTCCTTTCATAGATATTAATTTGTAGCATGTTATGAATTCATATCTTTTTTTCTGATGAAAACCGTCTGGCTGGAACACTGCAGGCTGCCAATTTAAAGTTCTCTTCTCTTAGCAGGTTTGAAGCCGTTCCAGAAAAACCCAAGTTGAAGCCGCTGGACCAGCTCGGTTGTAGGGGGCTAATTGCTCTGTTTTATATTTATGTTGATTTACTAAATTGGGTTCATTTCTTTTGTTTTGTTTCTCAATATCCCAGTAACCCCATGTATATGATCACGATATTTAATAGTCACCTCTAGAGATGTTCATGGTCAACTTTGCACAGGAGCCTGTCTCAAAAGAAACCCATGCTGTGAAGTGGACGTTTTACTGCTCATCAGAACTCCTTGTCTGAATGGTGACACCAACCACAGTGGAAGTCAACAAAGGGAAATTCAAGCAGTATCTAGAAAAATGAACCATAGTTTTTTTTTAAATAAATTCATACAGAAGTGACCTTGTTTCTGCACTTTAGAATAAAGCATGGAAGAAATTATCTAAAGTAGGCGATTGTAATTGTTTCTGAAATAACCCATATCAGATTTGATATACAGCAATAATGATTGTCCTTTTTAAAAAAGAAGATATACTAAGGTATTACTTTTTTCATGCTGATTCATATCTAAATTGGATTATTATTTTAGCTGACAGTGGTACTGATTTTTTTTTAGGTTGGTTGCTTTGTGGATTCCTTTGATAGTGATAGTAGCCTGAACCACATTTTAGATTACCAAGTTATGTATGTATGTGCATACACATATACAAACACACTAACGGTAGAATGCTTTTTCATGTGCTAGACTATTATATTTAGTAGTATGTCCTTGTAACTAGCCAATATCACAGCTTTTTAAAAATTAAAAGTCACAATATCATATTAATATTTCATATTTGCCAGTAGAAACATGGCAGATAGGTATCAACATGTGTTCAATGCCCGATGACCTGTAATAAAAAGTATTGCAACAAAGGATTAGAAAAGTCAAAAATGAGTTGAACATAGTATTTAGTTTATAACTAAAGGCAATTTTGAAGTCCAGTATGAATTGTATTATATCTACCATCTGAATCAAGCTCAAAGCCTGCTTATTTGTAACAGTAAAGTTTATAGTAAGTTGGCCTACATGATAACTGAGGTCTCTTCCTTTACTAAAATGTAAAGACAAGAATTTCAGTGATGATATTACACAGACTAGAATTTCACATACAGGTCTAAGAAAAGACTGGTTCTGGTTCATGTTTAGAAGCAAACAAGTAAATAAAATCCAGTGTTGAAGAAGCATGATGGTATTTCCATCATTATATTAGCTGAAATATTTTTTTAAAATTAGACTTTTCTACCTTTCTTAGTCATTGGTACTTGTTTTAATGTATTAAAATTTCAAAAAATTGTGTTAATTTTACTAGTTTTGCTCTTCTCCCAAGAGTCATTATAGACTTACTACTTTTGCACACACACAGTCCAGACATCAGGTCATATTTTAACCTGCAAGTCTTTATTATTTACAATTGGTGAAAGAGGGCTCCAGTGTGTTGGCAAAATGTCCCAGGGTAGACAATACACAGTGTCACATATGAACTCAACCTCATTTATCAAAAATTGCTCGTCTCAATTCCTACCACACTGATACAGCCTCTCGAATAGCTCCTTTCTGATCCACGTATTTTCCCAGAAAAGCTAACCAGGGAAAAGCTGGCTTGAGGAGTAGCCATTGTCTTCCAAAGCCTGCTTCCTCTTGATCAGGAAAGGATAGTGTGGCCCCTTATCTTTTAGCAAACCTGGGCCAAAGAAAGATAAACCACCCAGATTGCACACACATTCCCAGCCACCCATGACAGAGTAGACATAAGTCTATGGTAAGACAAACTAGGGTTTACATGAAGCACCTATGTAGATGACCCCTATCATTGCAGTGAGATGGATCAGTTGCATTGTTGATGATGAGGGAACATTGCTTTGTTCAGCGTTTGAACCAGAGAATCTCCCGGTCACTATCACATATTCCTCTAGAAAGTCTGAAGTTGAGAAGAGAAAGTATTTGTCCTGACTTTTATTCCAGTATTTGGATGGAATAAGTTTAGGGTCGAATTCTGTTCAGTTTGGATTTAATCTTTTAAAAAGCAAGTTCCACTCATTACAATGCTCTGTTATCTTTAAGAGATCAAACTGTAAGTCGACTAGCATGTTCTGTGAATCTGCCATTCCTAAAAATGTTATAAACACTTGATAATTTTCACTGACCGCTGCAATAAATATATTGTGAAAATGCTCCACAATAAATGGAATTCCTCCAAATGTTGTTTGTTCCTGTATTTTATGTACTATACAGATGATGTGCAAAACCTTTTGTTCATGTGGAGTGTTGGTTCTACTCTTTAAAGAAGAGAAGCATTTTTATATGTTTAAATGCTCCTTATTACAGGTAAACTTGTAACAAAATATTCAAAATTTCTGTGATGTAGACAACAGACCAGACAGGTATTGAAAAGGTGGAAGAGACATTTTTTTAAATTTTCTTAAACCAGAGATGGTGGTGAACGATTGTAATCCCAGCACTCTGGTGGGCTGAGGGAAGAGGATCAAAAGTTCAAGCTCATTCTGGGCAATTTAGCAATTTAGTGAGATCCTTTCTGAAAGTAAAAAAAATTTTTTAAAAATTAAAGGCTGGGGATGTAGCCCAGTGCAAAGGGTTCAATCCTTAGAACTGAAAAAAAATTTTCCTTAAATATAAAGCTTTCAAATGTTCCTTCATCTTCCTTCACATATCACTCCTCTCACTCCTAAAATAGATAATGCCGGTTTCTCAAAGATTATGTCTTTGAGACACATAATCTCTATTTCTCAAAGATTATGTGTCTCAAAGACATAGCCAGTAAACTGTATAGTGGTAACTCATATATGCAATACTTACTACTTTCAAAGATGTGGTGATTATAGCTGTATACCAAAATACATTTTCATAGTAATATTGCATACTTATGCAGCACTAATTAGTCTGAAATCTAAGATTCTCATAAAAGCTTAAAATGTTTTCCAGAGCTTCTCAAAAATCCCCCAAATCCTGCCCATGAAATTGATAGAATTTATTAAGTCATTGTAAGAACACAGTATTTTCTTAAAAGGTAAAAATACCTAACACAACAACAACAATGAAGACAAAATCAAAACAACAAAAATGATACATAACCTCAAAACAAAATGACAGGAATTAACAATGGTTGCTACATTACAAGAACACAGTATTTTTACAGCTATATCCTAACAAGAAGGATGATACGCCTAGACAGTAAGATAGTTGTCATCACAATTAATTTACAAAGTTAAGTAATGGGTGAAATCTGTATTACTAGTACAAAATTGATAAAATAGAGCAAATGAAAATAAATTTTATGATGAACGTCTTTTCAGGATACGAGCCTGAGTACATAACACTATGGTCTCTTGTGTGATGTGGGAACAGATCTTTACTGTAGATTTTTATCCTAGCCTTGCGTGTGTGCTGAAAAGTGGAGGAATGAGTAAGAAAAAAGATCTTGCCTAAATGCCTTTTCCTCCATAGGAAGGAACGCAATCTAACAAGGTCTGGGTCTGAATTCAGTCTCTGTTCAGGTCAAGTTTATCATATATCGCAACAAACTATATCCTTACTGATGTTTGCCTTTGTTCTATTACTAGAAAAGAGACATGAGGGCCGGGGATATAGCTCAGTGATACAAGCGTCTGCCTGGCAAACACAAGGTCCTGAGTTTGATCCCCGGTACCACAATAAATAAATAAATAAATAAAAACAAAAAAGAAATATAAAAAACCCTCCCATTACCACTATAGATTTGTCTGTCACTCCTTGTAATTCTGTTAATTTTGCTTTCTATATTTTGAGGGGATATTTTAAGACTATTAAAACCTAGAGTCACCATATCTTCCTAATGAATACAATATTGTCATTATGAAATGACTGTATTTCTAGCAAAGATTTTCACCTTAAAGCTTATATTTTCTATTCTTGATAACTCTACAGCAGCCTTCTTTCAGTTAGTACCGGCATTATATAAGTTTATCCATCCTTTTTTTTTTTTTTTCCTTTGGCGGTACTAGGGATTGAACTCAGGACCCTGCGCTTGCTAGGCAGGCGCTTATTCCACTGAGCTATATCCCCAGCCCCTATCCATCCTTTTACTTTTCAATTTTTATATATTTTTGGTTTTAGACGTGTCTTTAAAAATCCTATGTTTTAAAGCCAGGCATGGTAGTATATGCCCATAATCCCAGCACCCTGGGAGCCTAAAGCAGGAGGATGCAAGTTTTAGCCCAGCCTTGGCAACTTGGCAGTTTAGTGGGCTCCTGCTTCAAAACAAAACATTTAAGAAGAGCTGGGAATGTAGCTTAATGCAAAAACCCTGAGTTCAATCCCCAGTACTGCCAAACAAATACACAAATCTGTACATACATACATACTACAACTTGAGTTTGTGTTTTAACCTACCCTGATCATCTATGTGTTCTAACTGGAGTATTTAATCCATTCACAGTTAATGCAATTACTGACCCTTTTGCGTTCAAACAGCATCCTAGCCGTGTGCCATGTATCAAGTTACTTTTGTTTCCTTATTTATATTATGGACTCTTCTGCTTCAAAAGCTATGCTGACCTACAAGGAGCAATTGAGAGGTTGAAATATGCTTTTGCAATGTAATGGGGCTAGAGGGAAAAAGTATCAGAACCTTCTAACTGCCAAGGATGAGGACGTGGTAAACTACTTTTGACTTATGGTTGGGTTTCCAAAGAGCTGCCTTCTAAAAGTAAGGATGACTTTGAAAGACAAACTTAAAGGGTGAGCTCTCTGTCTCTCTCTGCTGGTTTTAGGATTATCAACTGGCTTCACTCCAAGGAATAACTGTATTGCTCTAGGAAGGTGATGAATGATAAAGATGAAAAATTACAAAATATTGAATAACAACTTAAGAATTTAAGAGATAAATTATCACAAGGCCTCAGTGCATGTTGTCAAAGAATTACACAGTAAATCATTGTCAGGAGGGCTGGGGATATAGCTCAGTGGCATAAGCACCTGCCTGGCAAGCACAAGGTCCTGAGTTCAATCCCTGGTACTGCCAAAAAAAAAAAAAAAATCATTGTCAGGAGTTAGAAGGAAGAGAGAACACCTCATTCTGGAATCATTGATTTAAACATTCCTTTATTGTTTTCTGCACCCCGAGAAGTGGGCACAGAACACATTTGCAGGGTAAGAGATTAGATGATGATTTTTCATGAGCATTTCAATATATTAACGCTCTTTTAAATGTACTGCTGATGAATTTTGTAGTAAAGTTTCCAGAGTTCTGAAAAGTTGATATGCTCTATGACATTTTGTGTTTCCAGGTTTTTAGTGCACACATCAACTCACCCCTAAGAATCTTAGCCTCTTGCCTCATGCTGACTTGGGTTCAATAGCAGAAGTTTGCCGTGGCATGTCTTTCAGGGATGATGGTTATCCTGAAATATGATTTCAAAAAAATGTTCCAATACAGTAGATTTTTGAAGGCCCCGCTGGTCATTTCTACCTAGATAAGAGGGCTTCATTTAATAATACCTTAGCAAATATGCTAAAATTATGCAAAAAAGACTATCATCATTCAGAAGGCAGGCTCAGTTTCTTAACTAGTTTTCAACTTTATCCGGCAGTGTTCTATACAAACAGGCTTTTAGAATAAATGCCATCTTTTGTATGGCTAGCACCTACCCACATTAATAACACAGGTGCTTGGAGGGTTTTTTCAAGTGGTACAAAACGGTTGTCCTGAGTTCACTAGGGCTGCTCAATCCTTGATCAACAACAGAATCAACACTGGGCCTCATTAGTTATGCAAAGAGGCAGGTTCCACCCCTAAAAGAGTCAGAGTCAGTAGGTGTAGGATTGATTTATAAAGCTGCTTTGCTCCTCAAAGGGAAAATGCTCATACGTACATAGGCCTGGGAAGGCCTGAGAGTTTGCCTTTCCAGTAGGCCCCAGAGCGTGCAGTTATAGCAGCTGCTTTGGAGACACTTTGAGAAACAAGTTCTCTCTATTTCTATCGATCTATTTATCTCCATCTCCATCTATATTTCTATCTCTATCTTTCACTCTGTCTCACTCACTCAGTGCCCTCTGGAGAATGTGTGCTTCAAAAGTTCTCACTGAAAACAACAGAATGAGAATATTTGCTGTGACCTAACACTTCCTGTGTATCAACTGTCTTCATCTTCACAACAGTCCCACCAGGTCATCATAACTTACTCAAGGTCATAGTGGCCCCAAAGTTCACTCTTAATTTTCTATACCAGTGGGTCTCCAGGATACCCTCGGGGCTCATCTCACCCCAGAGTTTCTGATTCTATCAGTCTGGTGGGGCCTGAGAATTCATCTTCTAGCAAATTCTCACATGATGCTCTTGTGAAAGGGAAGGGCTGTGGCTGGAGGGTAGGGCAGTTCTCACCTGTCCCTTCACGTCACATGAATGAATCACATGTCAGTGCTTAGAACTCTGCAGATTGCTCACTCATTTACTCTTCAGATGAACTTTATTAGATAGGAACTGTTAGGGAAAAAAAGGAGGAAAAGAAACAAGTGTGAGCTCAACAGGACAGGTTTATTCCAGAACAAACCTGAGAGGCACTGCTCTGTCACTCAGACCAGAATGGGTCCCCCTGTACAGGCTAATGGGGTCTTTTATAGGGTTAGGTGGGAAAGTCAGTGAGAGTGGGGTTGTGGCTACCTGCCAAGGGTGTTTGCCCAAGGACGAGGCTTGGGGACATGCAGGGAAGAGTGGTTGTGACCCACAGCAGGGCTGATAATGACATGAGGTGTTATCAGTAGCAGGGCTGGAGAAGGCTATGAGTCACTGAGTACAGCTGTGGGGGAGAGAGGGCTGACTGACGCCTGTCAGCCTGGGATGGCGGAAGTCAGATTCCTTCATGTATTATGTTATGATCCCTGATTTACTAGTACATTAACTAAAGCACAGGGAACATTACAAATTTGCCATTGTCATATAGCCGTTAAGTGGCAGAATAGCTGATGCCCAGAAGTCAGCTCCGGAGCCCCCACTCTCAACCACCATGTGCCCCATTCTGTTACAGGGGTCATTGCCTGGGAAAGTGACTTGAAGAGAAGCCCTTGTATAGGGACTTACTGTAGCCTCTGTTCTCTTGAAATCCATAGAATACCATGTGGCTGGTGACTTGGCCAGTTACCCAGACAGATGCCCTTTGGACATCCCGGCCCCTCTGCATCCTAACACAGCAAGGACCAGGAATCTACAAAGAAAAAGGAGGGATGAATGAGTGTATATAGAAAACCCCAACTTCCTCTCAGTCCCCCAGTCACCAGGGCTTGAAAAAAATTTAGGCTGCTCTAAGCCGTGGGGAAAAGGAGGGCTTTGAACCAAGCTTGAACCTGAAATTAAAATGAACTTCTCAATCCTAAGTCTAAACATCAAATAGTGGAACGAAATCTTAAATACCAAAACGAAACTATTGTAGCTGGCTAAATTAGCTAAAATATTATGGCATGTGACCCAAACACCCTCTGCAAGGGGGCATGAGGACAAGCTACCACCACTGCACTGCTGGGATGTGAGATCATGCACACACTGAACTGGGAAGTGCGTGTTCTCCTTGGGGTGATTTATACTGTTATTTATTGAGTAGGCAGGGGACATTCTTACTACAGTACTCCATTTTCAAGTATTAAGGGGAATCATTCCTTCGAGTAGTCCCCAAATACAAGTAATACTGATGATACACAGTCGAGAATGGTATTTCAGTGCGAATGACTCTTGAGCTGAGTCTTGGCTGGCTGCTGGCTAGCAAAGAGCTCAGAGTGTGAGTCTGGGAACAACTTGAAAGGTTTTGCCTATACTCTTCATCCTAAACCCAGAAGGCCTGAAGAAGTGCAGGACAGGCACAGTACTAGACTATCTACTGTTCTCAAGCTGTGAACTGCTCTCACAGCCCAAAGGTGACCAGAGCTTGAAAGCCTCATGGTTACTAACTTCTCCGATGTTATGAAGAACTGATAGCCCTAGTGAATTCATGTTTTCCTTTAAGCCTCTGCCCAGTAAATTTAAAACGATATAATTACACAAAATAAATCGTACTCCCCATACAACTTTCATCTGGCCCTATTACTGAAACAAACTTTCCTCCTCATTCCCACACCAGCGACTGCAGTTTTGGAGAGCTGTAATTTTGGTTGTCTTTTTCCTTTTTACTTACTCTATTTTTACGTTGCCTTTTACACTGCAGTCTTGAGAGTAAAATCACCAGAAAATAGAAGAGGGATAGTTGTTACTAGGAGAAATCTGACTGCCCACATGGCAGGAAATGGGCATGTATGTAAGGAATCTGTCCAGGGCCATTCTCTGCTGAGATCCTAGGGAAAAGGAACAAAGGCTCAGACTGATAGAAAATTCTTGGTAGAAGCTCACTTCAGCTGTCTCTTCTACTTTGACACAGATACAAAGAACTTCATTTCTAGTACACTGCTGTTAAGAAATACTCTTGAATTTTTTTTCTTCCTTTTTAAAAGTTAAAAAGAATTAGGTGCTTAAGAAAATCATCTTAAATTTACCTGGAGAAAAGTTCTTAGGAAATCTTTCTTTAAAATGATACTGACTCCATCTAAAGTTTGGCTACACAGTACTGCCGGGTCTAATTCACAATACTTCCCTCAGAGCTTTTGTACCAGCTGTGTCCCCTACTCAATAAGGTTTTCCCCTGGACATTCTTTAATTTTAAAAATATAAGAGCGAAAACATATTAACAGACACCCATACATTTACAGAATAACACAAGAACAATACAAGGAATACTGAGTTTCAGACAAGGTGGCAGGAAATTAACAATGGTTGTTGTATTACATGTTGATATCTTCAGGGCAGTTACTCAGGAAAACAAATATAGACATGTAAGGTTCATCAGATAATCAATCATTAACTGTTCCTTTCAATAAAGTGTTCTTATGATTCATTCCTTTGCTCCAATGCCATCTGGTCGGAGAGGTCTTTCCTGGCAATTCCATCTAAAAAGAGATCCCTTACCAAGATCCACGCACCAGCACTCCCTGGGCTCCTTTTTTCCCCGGCTCTAGTGACTCCCATAATTATCATCCCCTAACCCTAACTCTGGTTTTTATTATTGTTGTTACTTGTTATCTGTTTTCTCCCGGTAGAACATAAGCTGCAGGAAGAATGTTTTGTTCACTGTACTAGCCTTACACTGGGAACGGTCCCTGACATGTAACAAACATTCGATAAGATCCGTCGACGTAATGAAATAATGAACGCATACGAGTCTCAAAGCTGTGAGTGCCTCAATAGTTTCACTACAGAGTAAGACAATTTTTCTCTATAAAGATTCTTTGACATATGATAACGTAAATATTTGGACTAAAAGTGAGACCAAGTCCTAGCCTTGCCACTTACTTCTTGTATGACCTGGTTAGATTATTTCTAGGAGCTTCACTTGGGCATGTGCCCTCCTACGGCTGCAGCGAGACTAAACTCCCACAGAAAAATAGATTCTATATAAAAATATTGCCTGAGTATATTTTCTGCTGCCAGTGCATAATACCACAGACTGGGTATGTTTAAGAAAAGAGGTTTAATTTGGCTCGTGGTTCTGCAGGACCAAGGTCAAAGGACATCTTCTAGTGATGGCCTTGCTGGCAGAGTTCCAAGAGGAGACAGAGCACCCTACGCTGGATTCAAACTGTGTGTGACCCGTGTGTGTGCCTCTGTGTGTGTGTGCGTGTGCGTGTGCGTGTGCGTGTGCGTGTGCGTGTGTGTGTGTGTGTGTGTGTGTCTCCCTCGTCCTATACAGCCACCAGGATTCAATCATATGGGCTCCACCTGGATGACCTTATCCAATCTTAATCACTTCTCAAAGCCTCACCTCTAAATACCACGGTAGGATTAAGCTTTTACCCTCTTAAAACCTCGAAATGGATATTAAATTTCAACAGAGGTACCCTGCAGCGAGGGAAATGACATCTAAACACCAGGGAAAATCTCTGTGCATGTCACCTTTAGCGCTGTTTGTATGGCATGACACAACGATGAAGACTAATTTTCAGAACTTAAACTATGTTTCATTCTCTCTGGCTAAATCTAATCTAGAAGTTCTAAATTTCCAAATTTTTGCTGATCAAACACCAAAAACTTCTTTAATAGAAAAAACTTACAAAATCTGAAAAGAATGTTAACCCATTTTCATGCTTAAACCATAGTGCCTTGGCCTTCTTTTTTACTTTCAAATTTGCTACAGTCTCTTCTATTTCTACAGTATCACAAATCTCATGGCATGACTTGTGTGGGTACCAAGCAGCTATCCATTTTTTTTTTCCCACTCTACTTGGAAAATTGTATATAAAATTATCCATCAGGCAGAGCATGGTGGCGGGTGTGTAATCCTAGTACAGGAGGATGCTGAAACTACTTCAGGTTAAGTGTGGACTACATAGTGAGTTCAAGGCCAGCCTGAACTACATGGCAAGACCCTGTCTCAGAAAAACCAATAAAAAACCCAAACAACAAAACTCAGTAAAATTGTCCACCAGAGCTAATATAAGACAAAAATCAAAGTAGAATCACATAATTAATGTTTGTTATGGCAAGATATTTAATGACACAATACATATAGTGATTTGTCATGCCACAGAAGACAAGTTAAATGTTCAGTGTTAAACGATTATATTTAAGGAATGTTGGAGCTGATAAGAATTTTTGAGAGTGCACACTAATAATATATGTTCAGGATTCCTGCAATCCAAATATTTAAGGAGAAAAGTCTCATTTTCCACAATAAAGATCATTAGTCACAACTGTGCAAAAGGGAATTTACTGCGTGCACACTGAAGACCAACACACTTGCAATTTAGTCTTCTAACCAATTGGTGCCATGTATACCCATTTTACTGATGAAGTAATTTTAGCCCACAAAATGAACATGTCCTTGGGTCAGGAAAGCTGCAGCACACAAGCCTTCACCAGTTCTCTCCAATTGCTGTCTCGCCGTCCCCGCTCCCTTGGCCTCCTGCAGCCCCCACCGTCCTAACCTCAGGGATTCTCTCTGCCCAACCCGCAGCTTCACCACAGCTCTGACAAGCCCAGAGGTTGCTCTTTCTAGGGTCAAGGCCCTGCGCACGCGCATTGCCCCTGCGAGGGCCGTTAGAAGATTCCCGAGGGTTGTTCGAAGTCTCGCGCGGATTCCTCGAGATCTCGCGAGGCTGGGGGCATTGCCTAAGTAACGAATGACGTGGTCCTTCTAGAGGTTGTGGCTGGGGCTTTTACAGTAAAGTTCGAAGATATCAATATGAAATACAACAAATATTGTTCGTTTTCTGTTGCTTTGTCTATAATTCAATTATGATTATAAGTTTATTGAGCTACTTTGTGTCTCAATGCTTTTCTTTTTTTTTTTTTTCTCTTTTTCTGTTGCAGTTGATGTAGTTCTTTTTGCTTTCACACTATAAAAAGAAGTTGTACTACTGACTTAGGTCACTTTATTGTAAGGAATAGTAGATGATTAATTGATCAATTTTGCATGTCTATACCTATTTTCCTGAATATACAATTAGAAATTATCAATATGTAATGCAACAACCATTGATGATTCCCTGTCACCCTATCTGTAACTC
>PVLD010022412.1:0-29378 GCA_004027595.1 Dinomys branickii
AAAAAAAAAAAAAAAGAAAAAAAGATGTTTAAGAAGAAAAGAAGTTCAAAAATCAATAAAGTAAAGATTCATAACATGAAGATAGGAAAAACTGCTGTATAAAATACATCTAGGAAAATAGAGGTATTTATAAAAGTAAGCAGAATAAATGAAATTTAAAAGAATTTGATCAATAAAATATTTTTTAAAAAATCTATAAAAGAAATTCTGATCAATAAACATAAATCACATTAAGAATGAGAAAGGAAAAATAACAAGAAAAGAAATTTAAATCTTCAGGGACTGAACAGCTTCATATAATGCAGTTCAAAACTAAGGCAAAATGGGCATGTTTCTAGGAAAATACAAATCATTAAAATTTGTTCTAAGAGAGTTAGGAAGTAAGGAAAGACCAGGAGAGAAAGACCAGCAAAAAGTGGAAAAGATCATCAAAAATCTACCCCTAAAACAGCACCAGATCCAGGTGGGATTATGGGTGAATTCTACCAAGACTCGAAGTTAAGGAGCGGACATTCCCCATGTTATTCATCACTTCTAGGACATGAAAAAAAAGAAAAACTTTCCCGACCCATTCTATACTTCAACATTAGGATATTTACTAATATATCACACTACATTAATAGGTTATAGTAGAAAAAAACTAAATATATTTCTTAATAGCATTTGATTTAACATTTTCCTAAATTAAATAGCAGCAACCACCCCAATTCCAGAAAGCTAGACATCAACAGAAATGTTTTCACTGAAGTTGATCTATTTGAACCTACAGTGCTCATCTTGCCTTGGAAAATTCCTATTACTCTTAGGAACATAAGAAGAATTCTCTCTTTCACTAGTATTGTTTATGTGGTATTGCTCTGACAAAACTAGCAAATGAAATAAAGCAATAAGAAATATATAAGAATTATAGGGAAGAGAAGAAAGCATAAATATGCAGGCAGAAAATGCCCTATCATCATGTTTCAGATGCAGTGATGGTCATTCCTAAAACTAAGACAGTGAAGTGAAAATCAACAAAACACTAAGAATAAAATTGCCTAAAGTAGCCCATAGAGGTCAAATATACTTTTCTACAATTCCTAGAGAAATCTATATCGATTAGAGAAAACATCTATTAACAAAACTTATAAAGGAATTAAGAATAAACAACAAATATAAAAAATCTACATGAAGAAAATATGCTGCTGGACGGGAATAGTTATTGAAAAGATCTTAACTCTTCCCAACCTAATCTACAAACTCAATACAATTCTAAATAAAAATATTCATGGAATTTTATTAAGGAAACTTGGGCCAACTATAAAGTTTATTGATGAGGAGAGTATCGCAGAGGTACAAGAAAATTTTCCAAAGAATAAACATTTCCAAATAGTAACTGGAGTAATTTCCAAGTATGTGGTTAATGTACAAATAGAAACAGGTCAACGAGAGAGCAGGCCCAGTCCCACCTACACAGAGAGGCTTTGTATCTGATGGGAATTCTTTTCAGCCAGTGGAGGAAGGCTGCCTTAGCCAAGTAAGCGGCAAGACAGAGGGAAACTAAAATTACAGTTGAAGGGAATATTGGAAAATGTATTTTAATCTAGCAGGCCAGTGACAGTGAGGCAAAGAACAAGAAGACACTAATAATTTAAGAAGTGAAATGACAGGACGAGACCCGCAGGCAGGTGAAGGACAGAGGCTCAAGGACATGGCTGGGAAGGGGGGAAGGGGCGAGTGAAGGAAGAAAGTGGTGAAAACATGGAGATTTGGAGGTGTAGGAGACACTTTTGAGAGCATTCTTGATCTTTTCTATGTACCAGAAGATAGTCCACTAAAAATATCAGACAAGAGACTAAAATGACAATTGTTGGACTTACATTCTGATGAGCAAGACACATGATACACAAATATTTTTCATAGTGTGTGTGTGTGTGTGTGTGTGTGTGTGTGTGCGCGTTTTGCTGGAGATTGGGCCAGGGCCTCAGGCAGGCTAGACAAAGACTGTCACTGAGCTACACCCCCGTATTCCCTTTCAAACATAACACAAAAGTTTTAATAAAAGCACAGCAACTGATGGAAACAAGTGATTATTCAATACATTTGTAGAATTCTTGCTCCTACAGGAAGCCATCCACATTAGCCTGTGAACATTTAGAAGATGCTTGGTGCTTCAGGGCCCCAGGAATGTGTGGGACTCTGCTTACTGCCACGTCGGCCCGTGTGGAAATGGGACCAGTCTTGAGCTGACGCGCCTTTGCTTGTCCTGAGGTGGCTTTGAGTGAGGTGGGGAGCTGGGTTCCTCCCTTTCACTCGTGTTGAAAGCTTCTCCCTTATATGGGATGTAATTGCTGTTCAAACCCTTTTGATTTCTACTCGTGCCAAGCAGTGTGGTTGTAACTAGGATATAAATAAAGTGTTGCATAACTTTGGTCTCAATGTGCACAGATGTCCAAATGATGGTCCAAGCAAGAGATTCTTTGGAAAGTCAATAGCACTTATTTTATTGATTACAAAAATATAAAAGGCAGAAGAGGGTGGAGATACGTTTTTCCCAGAGTAGGGGTGAGGCGATAAGCTTTCAGGGAAAATCAGTATTAAAACCTCATCCTTGATGTCTAATTACTCAGTTTGGAAATAAAGGTACACAGAGGTTCTATTCATTATGGAAAACTAAACTTGTACCTCAGGCAAAACACCTCAGGATGCCAGTCATGAAACATAAATCGTTAAAATATTTTGGCATCAAGAACAATTCGTGTTAAAATGCTATGAGAAGAAAGAGCTGAGCTTTACAGATATTAAGGCTACTCACTGGATTCTTTCAATTCATAGCAGGAAATTAAATGGAAACAATCTCAGCCTGGAGTTCTGGAATGCATCTTACAATTATTTGGAGTGAGAAGAGAAGAGAATGATTTCGTAAAAATGGCCAGTTGGAAACTTTGTGCACCCAAGTTTCTAATGTGAATTCAGGAATCACTGAACTTGAAGCTTTAACACTTTTCCTTTATCAGGATTTGAGGGTCCCTTGCTGCAACACAAATCAATTCTACCATGATCTTCTCCTGCTTACTGCCTTTCAGAGTTGCCAGTGGATGAGGAAGGACCAGAAAGGGACAATAAAAACAGGGGTGAGGTGAAGTGGAATAAGGGGAGAAGGTGCTCTGCAGTTAGCACATGAGATTTTCTAGGGCTTTCTGTTGCTTGGGAATGTCTTAGAACTGATTGAAATAACCTCTGACAAAATGCAAAATGTGGGCACAATACTTCTGTCCTAGGAGACAGCTGTTCCATCTGGCAGTGCTCCCAGCACAGGACCCTACACACACTAGCTTCCACACTACTTGTGAGATGAGGTGGCACTCTTTGCACTGATGACACAGATTTTACTGAGCCTACACCAGTGCCTGCCCTAGTACTAAGCCAGCAGCTACTTCAGAGTCTCACCTGCAAGAGGTCACCTGTTACCCTTCCACCTCCCACAGTTCAGCTGAACCTGACCTTTCTGGATCAAAGTCACCAGCAGCTGGGGATTCATGCTTGTGGATTTGCTGCTGCAAGGCCAACTGCTTCTCCTTGGTGGCCACAACCTCCTGCTCCGGCACTTCAAGATGTCCCTGCAGTTGCTCCAGCACCTGTGGCAGTGAAGTCACTGGAATCATTCACAGTGAGCCTGTGTGTGGAGTTGTTTTCCCAAAACACAAGTGCGGGTGTGCCCTACAGTAGTGTCCAACTGAAGGTGCCATTTCCTTACAGCATCAGTTGTTTTTGTATCTGACATTTAAAATACAGACAACCTAAGAGTCACCACAACATCCACAACACCCTCTCAGCACATGCTGAAGAGTCCACAATCCTGAATACTGACCCAGTGCTTTCCTATTCCTTATTTAATCCACTCCTCAGTGTTGAAAATGTTGCAACATAGACTTCGCAGGGGAGGAAATTGGAACTCTAAAAAGTATGGCTGAAGCTGCATAGATCTTAAAAAGGAACCACAGTCAGAAAGCCTGGACTGGAGTCCATGCAGCTGGAGAGCAAGAGCGAGGAGGAGCTCCGAGAAGATTGAGCCTGAGCAGCAGACGCCACCTTCCAGAGGATGGCAGGGGCAGCCTCCCGCAGAAGAATGTTAAACCAGGCTGCTACAGGTCTGGTCTTGAAGATGCAGAGCGGTTTCAGCTCCACATCCCAGTTCCTAAACACTCCCTGGGCCCTGCCTTTGTCTGCCCTGGTCCAGAAGTGAGATACAAAACTTGTGTCAGGCACTGTCACAAAGAGTTTCATGCATCAAGAAAAGAGACTGTAGATTAGACTCCTGTGGCAGGGCACAATGTGAAGAGTGAGGCTTAGGTCAGGCTTACAGGATGCCCAGAAGGTCCACACTGGCAGCATCCAAGGAGAGGAGGTTAGTCTACAGCCATACCACCCTGAACACGCCGATCTCGTCTGAAAAGGAGGTGCAGGGATGAACTGGAAAGACACCGCCAAGGGCAGGAAGATAGCACAGTGGGAAAGTAAGGCCAGATACAACAGGGTTCAAGTTCAGATTCTATCACTTACTAATTGAATGGGTTTAGTCATTGAACTCCCTTATGCTTCTGTTTTTCATCTGTAAAATGAATATATAACATCTCATCTCATATTGTAGAAATTAAACGAGATCATTGTGCCAGGAGCATAGTGCCAATGCTCCTCTGCTTCCAATGGAGTTATATCCTTATAAAGCCATCGTAAACTGAATATACTGTATATAGAAATACATTTACTACATCACAATTTAGCCTGGCCATACATGTGTTCAAAATACTTACAGTAGCCTATGGTTGGGTGAAACACAAAGTTGATTTTATAATAAAGTGCTGACTAGCTCGTGTCCTTTGCCAATGACACACTGCAAAGTAGTGTTGGTTGGTCATCCTTGCAACTGCATGGCTGACTGCGAGCTGTAACTCACTGCCACTGCCCAGCATCTCAAGAGAGTGCCACAGAGCATGTCACTAGCCCAGGAGAAGGTAAAAATTCCAAGTACGGTTTCTACGTACACATATTGCTTTTGCATCATGGTAAAGCTGACAGATTATTAAGTTGAGCTGTTATAAGTCAAGAACCATCTGTACATAATAGATGGTAGCTGTTGGTATTATAAATTCTTATTAATAAGCGAGGAAACAGGAGCCTGGAAACACACTGGCTAGAGCATATAAGAAGGGTGTCTGGTGGATATTTTCCATTTTCTCCGCATATTTGGCCTCCATCATTCTCGTGCCCCAGCCAGAAAGCGGGTCTTAAATCACCGGCATCAACAGGCTCCTGTCTGAGCTGACGTCAGTTCTTCTCAGCCAATAGAAGGCAGCACAGGAGAGGGTTTCATTTCCCTGGTTGCTTCTTCTCCATGTCATCATGGATTGACTGTGTCCTACCACAAGGCACAGAGCTGGTTAGCTGCTACCACAGCTACCGCGATCGCTGCTCTCCTCAGGGTCCCGAGCCTGCTTTCCCTCCGCTTCTTCAGGCAGTAGGTGAAGCAGTTCCTTCCATGACATGTGTTCCCGTCCATTATTGGTTTCTCTCAATTTTGTCCATGTCGTTATAAAAGGAAACCTTTCTCAAACTCTCCTCAGTCACCCCGTGTTAGCCAGCCATCTCCTCGCTGCCAAAATGCTGCCTCATGCTGTAAACCTCGCAGGCAATGCTGGAAATTCTGGCTTGGGAGATGGGGAAAATGCGATAAATCCTGACTGAAACCAGGACTCTGGGCAGGCTAAGCAGCTGGAGTAGCCATGTCAGTGCTGCACAAGAATGTCAGTGAGAGAGGGACGTCTGAGCGAAAGAGACAGACCCTGGGACTACAGGTGAGGAGCTGGGACTGATTATTTAGGAATTGGTAGCCTGAACATGTCCGTTAAAGGCATGAGAGGGAATGGGGCGTTCAGAGGAAAGAGGATAAGAAGAAAAGAGCTAATTATGGATTCTAATTTTGGAATTTAAAGCATGTTATATTTCAGAAGATAGGGCTCGATTTTCTAGGCATAAGTGTGCTGCATTATAACCACTGAGAGGGAAGACACACTACAGTATGTCTAAGACTGTGTAACCAGTAAGGAGAACTTGGGTGTCTGCTTCCCACTCTGCTGTCCTGCTCCAACTGACAAGGTAGCCTTAGCCTTGTCCTGGCCCCTTTCTCGCAGTGAGGCAGTGAGCCTGGAACAGACTGCAGGCTGACACTGTGAGGAGCCTCCTGTACTCTCCTCACTCCAACATCAGGAAGAAACTTCCAGAATGGAGGCCTCTGAAGGTGCACCTTCAACCAGCTCTCCTTTGCCTCACCCTTTAAAATGCTGTGTTCTTCCAGTTCCCCAAATCCCGGCTTTTGGGAGACCTTTAGTTATTATGTCCTTAGCCCCTGCAGTCCGCCTTCCAGATGTGCCCCCTTGTGGAAACTAGGTTTGCCAAGGAACCTGATGCCCTCTTGGTTGCCAAATCCAGCACTCATCTTATTTCCTTCTGACCTGGTTACTTTTCTCTCGTTGCTGAGACAAAATACCCAACACCCAAAGTGAAGGAAGGAAAGGTTTATTTTGCTTACAGTTTGTGGAGGTTTCAGTCCATATTTGGCTGGCTCAAAGGCAGAGTGGCACATGGCAGAGGGCAAATGTTCGTGGCAGCACAGCACAGCAAAAACCAGAGCAAAAGGGAGGAATGGCTGCAAGCAGCCTCTCTCCTTCCCTTACCTTGTAAACAGCCTACCCCCACCCAGGGGGCATGAACCTCTCACACAGTCTCCATGCCCTCCTCTTCCACAGGCTCAGGATGTGTACAAAGTAAGCACCCTGGCTTCCTCCTGAATCACTCAGCCAAACCTCTAGACTGCCCAAGTTGACAAAATGTATCAACCACAACATTCCACCCCTTGTCAACTTGGCAACCAGATACATTTCTTTAAACCAGTTTCTGGATACGAAGACATTATATTACATTAGAGCCATAGCACCCTCCTTCCTTGAACATGTAATGGTGGCACCCACTTGCCCCTCCTCAGGGTCCTCTTTCCTCTTGGTTTCAACAGCAGCTTGGCTCCTTCAAGCCTGCTTCTGACCTCTTGGGTCCTTCCCTTGGGTGTCACTTGCAGCCCCTCGTCTTTCCCCTGCCCTCAGGTTGCTGTTGCCCGTGATTCGGTCCTTGACCCTCAGGTCTCCCCTCTGCCTGTTTCGCCTGGGAAATCTCATCTACCCCACAACTTCAAACCAAGTCAGTATTTCTGGCCTAAGTAGCTCTGAGGGCCAGATGCACTGCTGTAACTCCTGCCAGACCTCCGCACTTAAACGTCCTCTAGGGACCCCCGAACTCTACTTGATGTCTTGTTGGCTTTCTGCTTCTCTGAGTGGCTCCTCTGCTTGTATCCCTCCTCATGGTTACCCTAGCCGAAATCTGGAGCCATCCAGCTTCCTCCTCGTACTCTGTTCCTTTCAGTCTGTCACTACTTTACCCCCAGGGACTTTTCCCCGTCTCCATGCTCATGGTCATCCTCGGTTCACACTCACCTAAGCTGTGCGGGATTGTGGCTCCGTGACAGTCTCCCTGGGTCATGATCCCATGATGCTTGCTGTGTCTCCACTTTAAATCCTTTAGTGTTTCCCTGACCCAGACTCAGGATAAAATCTAAGCTCCGTAGTGTGACTTAAAGGCCCTTTATGATGTGGTTCTCATCCACCTGTGTAGTGCTCCCCTTCCCACTTCACTGCAGGTACTCAGCTCCATCTGGTAAATTACGGGGCCACACAGAACCTCGCACTAGCAGCATTTTCTGGCCCCTGTGCCATTGCACCTGCTGCTTCCTTTCTCTAGAAGACTTTGCCCCATATTCTGCCAAGTGTATCCCCTTTCCTCCAGCCCAAATCTCAAGTCCCTTCAGAGAGCCTTTCCAATTGTTCAGTCAAAGCAAGGGGGTGCCGCTTCTAGGCTGCCATGAACATCATCCATGACATTTCTCAAGCTACCTTTTAGTTATTGTCCCCAAACTACTTGAAAAGGAAATGCTTGTTTGTTCATTTCTAAATCTCTAGTTCCTGGGACAGGGTCTGGGATATGGAAAGTGCCTTAAGAATATTTGTGGAATGAATAAATAAATGAGTCAGTTAATATGATGTATAAGTGAATAACTGTACCCTTTAACGTCCGGGTTGCCTGGGCTTTGTCCATCCCCTGGGACATCTGCAGGCTGGCCTGCCCTGAAGCTTGTGCATGCCGAAAGCAGGACTCTGGCCAGCTCCTTACTGCTGACCCAGTGGCCAGAAAGCACCTTCTGCTGATTTGCGGTTCTCCCGGCCTTGGCCTTCCCCCCATTGCTCCATCTCCTCTTCTTTCTCTTAATTTTTTTTAATCTTTTTTGAGATGGTCTCGCTATGCAGTTCAGGCTAGCCATGAGCTCACTTTGTAGCCCAGCTGGTTTCCAACTCACAACGATCCTCCTGCCTCAGCCTCCCAAATGCTGCGATTACAGGTGTGCGCCACCACACCTAGTTTTTTTTTTTTTGCCCACCTCCTCTTCTTATGACCATAGCACTGATCACAAAGCTGTTACAGTGACAGAGTAACTGAGCAATTTGATTAAATGCAGCAACAAGCAGGGTTGTAAAAGTAAGATCTTTAACCTGAAAAGCACTGCTTCGAGTCTGATTTTAAATGTTTTCCAAGTCTTACTTATTGAGCTACCAAGTACCAGGCATTTTTATAAACTACATCTACAGAAACCCATGAGCTATGGGTCACCCTTTATAACAGTTCTTCTCTAGAACATGGCATGGTCCCAGATTTGTTATGAGGTGACTGATGAGGTAACAGATCCCCTGAGAAAGAAAGAGGGCCAAATGCATGTAGAAACACAATTCTAAGCTGTTGTAGTTCCAGAAAATAATATGTTAATCTTCAGCCAAACATTTCCTACCAGCACATTTCCACACCCACCACTATGGAGAAGACAAGGTGCTATGAAGCTATTTGTATTTACCCATGTCAAATGCCCTAATAAAGATTGTAAAAACTGGATAGATTCATTACCAGCTTTCTGTCTTGCAAATGGCCAAGAGTGTCCTGTTGTATGCTTTTGGAAAATTCTTGTACCTGCGTGAGAAGAGGTAACACTTCATTAATGGCATAGCCTTTGTTTAAATGTACCAACAGTTATTTTTAGTGTTTCCAATAAGCTTGAAATGTATTACCTTAGTCTTCAGTTGGTCCGTCTGTTCTTTTAATTTCTGATACATCTGTTTCCCTTGGCATATCTTTTGGAATATGGAAGAAGAACTTGAGGACAGATCTTTCTGAGAGGCTGTTGTCAACTTCAAGAGATTTGTCTCTGATTCTAATCCTACACGAGAAAGAGTAATCTCTGCCTGCCATTCATTTCAACTTACCACAGTTTTATCACGCAGTGAAGATGGAACACTGTGGCAATGACTGCTTTCTATTATTTTTAAAAAAGTTTTCAAGCCGGGTGTGGTAGTGCACGCCTGTAATCCCAGCACTCGGAAGGCAGAGGCAGGAGAATCATTGCAAGTTCAAGACCATTCTGGGCCTCAGAGTGAGCTCAAGGCCAGCCTGAACTGCATAGTGAGACCTTGTCTCAAAAAGACAAAAAAAAAAAAAAAAGTTTTCAAGCTATCTATCTAAATCAAGGAAGCTTTAAAACACCAGTACCTGTGAGAAGTTCTTGGTGGATGTGTACTGTAGACGCCATCTGCACAATTAAAGGATAAGAAAACATTACTACTGAGATGAGTCAAAGGTGCCATTATTGTGAATGCCTTCATGTGTTCTGGTCATCACTGAGGCAGCCCCGTGCTGTGGGCATGAGCTGGGACTGTGATGTTGAGGCTGAATTCCACTTGACACTTGCGGGGTGACCCAGGCAATTACCTCATTACTGTCAGCCTCAAATTCCTTGGTGATAAAATGGGGATAGTGCAGTATCTACCTCATGGAATTGCCATGAGGATCACATGCCAAATATTTGCCATAATATTAGGCATATGGTAAGTATTCAGCAACACATGTCAGTCACTAGGATCATTTTTGATACTAGGATGTGGATTACTCAAACATTTCTCCTAAAGGTGGACCAGAAGCCCTTTTGAGGGCAGGGACCATCGTTGATCTTGTCACCAGCTCTGCTGCTGGTGCTTTCACTGACACCGTTATTCTCGGAAAGATACAACATGTATTCGGTTCCAAAATGTGTGTCCAGCTGATGATTGCTTTCTGCTCAACTCAGCTACCTGGACAGAGGTTTCCTCCCAGAGTGGCTCATCTGAGGTTCTTCCCATTGTTCCCAACACACACATCTCAGAAACACATGAATGTCTAAGAACTGAGTGGCAGTGGTCACAATAGACAGGTCATTATGAATACCTTTGGTAGAGCATGAGCATGAAGCTACAGGATCCAGTTCTCCAACCTGAACTACAAGGACTAGAAAATATCAGATGCCTGACCTCAGACTTCCACTGCCAGAGGGACATGGGCCTGACAGCCATTCTGCTCCTACAACCACAAGGCACTGAGAATAGAACACAACACCCATGGTCTCCTGTAAGCAGAAGAAGAAAGCCTGAGCCTTCCCAATACTGCAGGGTGTAGATGTCTCCAAGGCTTAAAGAAGCAGCGGTGGCCGGGTAGCCTACTGGCCACACAGGTGTGTGTGAGGGTGCGCTCCTGCTGAAATTCTTCAGCATGATCAGTTCAAGGATAAGGGGGTTGAATAATGAGCAATGGAAATCAAAACTGGCAGACAGTGCTGTCCAGTCCAGGATGCTCTTCATATAAGGTCTAAACAAAAGACAGTATAACCCTGACAAGCACCCAAGAACTAGAATGCTACATTGATGATTTAGGTGACTGAACTTACTATGGAACTTCAAATAATCAATGAAAGCCTGGGTCTCAGTATGTTGGGAAGCTGGGTGGAGATGAGAAGGCTGGCTAAGAGGCAAAATAAAAGAAGCATTAACAAAATCTTACACTAAATGGTTACTAATATAACAAGTTTGAAATATATTATTAAAGAACCTAGTTCAACTCATTTTAGTAACTAAAGGAATAATGTACGTAAGACACAAAGACCAAGATTTTCGAGGATGTTAGGAAAGATGAAGATAAGGTTGCTACCCTCCGGAGGCTGCGAATCCAGTAGGAGAAACAGGTATTTCCAGATTACTAACAAGCCAAAGCAGGCTGAGATAAATGCTCTGACAGAAGTACTGAACAAGCAAGGTGGCTACAAGAAGTCACGTGGTGTGAGGGGACTTGAAAGAGGCCGTGAGAATGTGCAGGTCTTTGATGAGTCAAGATGGGATTTTCCACACAAGGTAAAAAGAGGTGAGAGGGTTCAGAGCCTGGGAAGAGGTGCAGGATCAGCCAGATAACTGTGGAGAACTCCTAGGAGCAGAGCTGAATTTAGCACAGTAGATAAAGTACAAAACAATACATGAGGCTGCCCAAATTCCAGCTTGAGGAATTTGGATCTTGTTTTTTTTTTTGGCTTTTTTGAGACAGGGTCTCACTATGCAGTTCAGGCTGGCCTTGAGCTCACTTTGTAGCCCAGGCTGGTCTCAAACTCACAAAGGTCCTCCTGCCTCAGCCTCTCGGGTGGTAGGATTACAGGTGTATGCTACCACACCTGGCCTTAGAAATTTGGATCTTATCTTCTTGGGTATTTTTGTGAATGTGGCTCCTGATTTTTCTCAGGAGACCACCACTGAGCTTGTGAAAGGCTAAGCCACCATCCCAGATGATCTAGGGCAGTGATGGCAAACCTACAGCATACATGCCACAGTGGGCTGTTTGGTAACACTGAAAGCTCTAAAAGGTTCATCATCACTGACCTAAAGAGTCAGATGAACCTCAGAGCTAGAACTGCACTTGACATGTCTTCCAAAAAGTTACCTTGACAGAGACGAGCAGTGGCCCACTATACACTTACAGGAGGCTGCTGTTTTCACTTACCTGTGTATGTTGTGAAGGTTGTATAATTTTCCCTTTCTTCTCTGGTTGCTGCTTTTCAACATAATTTGACCTAGACAGGCTTTCTAAAATGTCTTGCACAATGGTTTTATTTCTCAATTTAGGAGGAAAATTGGCGTGTGTAGCTATTACTGTAAGTGACTTACTCATTAGGTTATTTCTAGGGATTTTCACTTTGGGAGCAACCTGAGAGAAATTTGGGAGCTGGTAATGAACTTGACCTTGGCCATATGTGAACACACTGCTTGAGCTGGATTTTTCAGTCTTCTGTTTCTGGGGTTCCTGCCTTTCACAACTTGTTTGTTTATCATCCAAATCTGTGATTTCTGTTACAAAATTTGAATTTTCTTGATGGATGCTATTTCCAACAGCGATTAACTCCTCTAAGTCAGAAGAACTTAGAGAGTGACTGGGCTCACTGTTGTTTTCACCGTCCCTTTTAGGGTTGAGTTGGTCGGTGAATTCTGGGGTTTGTCCTTTTGACCACAAGTTCTCAACACAGCATGGAGGACTATTTGTAAGCATAGAGGCTTCGTCAGTACTATCAGCATCAGAGGTCTCTGGGAGAGTTTCACAATCAATGCCTTGACCTCCTAAAAACTGCTCCTTCGAAAGATGATGGAGCAAAATATCAGAAATATTTGACTTTGAAGCATCTCCTTGATCAGCTGAAATATCAAGTGTCCTGGAATATTGTTTCTGTTTATCACAGTTTTTGTCAACAGCAAAATCATTTTCAGTATTTTTATCCCAAGTCATGGCCACAGCTGCACTGGAGCAAGTCTCATTCTGTGTGGCCTTTTCTTGAGGCTCACCTTCCATTAGAATAACTTGATCTGAGACGTCAGGGATGTTCTTTTTTGAGGTAAAATTGCCATCATCACACATCTGCATTGGGGAGAGAGTGTCATCAGAAGGCAGATCCTCCTGTTGCTTATAAGTTGTATCTTCTGAAAAATCAGTTTCATTCATAATTATCCAGCCTCTTGTCCTCTGCTGCCTGGTCTTAATGTCCTTAATTGTCACAGTAGATCTTCTGGTTGCCACGGATAGTCTTTATCTTATGTTCTATTCTACAGGAAATGAGAGGAGCCTCAGTGTCACATACATTAGACTAATGCCTGAAGCTGTGCTTATTCTGTTTGTGCCAGAACCAAATGAATATCTTTGTTTAGAAAATTCAGCTATAAACATGCAGACAGAAAGCTCAAGCAAGAGCTCACTCATCCTAAATACTATGGAATAATTTAAAAAGTGGGCCACGCTATAGTTTTCATTCATTAAATGTAGAGGAAGGCATTGGTGTACAGTTAATGACCCATCTTTACCACTCTCCCTTGGGATATTATTTGGGTTTGTTCTCCCTACACGAGAGCTTGAATGTGGCACAGGACTGCTGGAAGTGCTGTGGCCGTCACTCTCCCACAAGTCCCTCATGGGCCTCCACTTCCTGTGCCTCTCAAAGCTGGCTCTGCTCAAGCATAATGTCTATCTTCTCTGTTCTGACACTTTGGAAAATAGTTCTATTTGATCACCTCTTGGACTTTTGGGTAAGATCAAATGTAAAAAGTTTTATTTTACTTTTAACTAACACATAGTAATTGTACATATTGGGGTACGGTGTGAAGTTCTGATATATGTACATAAAGTACAGCGATCAAATAGATGAAGTAGCATATTCATCACCTCAGACATTTAACTTTTTTGTGATGATACATTCGAAATCCTCTTCCAGCTCTTTCGAAGCATATGCTGTTGTTCAGCACAGTCAGCCTGCTCTAGAACATCAGAGTGCAGTTCCTCCTAACTTTCCCACCAAACTCTCCCTACCCCTGCCAACCTGAGCCTCTGCTAACTACTATTCTGCTTCTTACTTCTAAAAATCGACTTTTTAGGATTTCACATAGGTGTGAGCTCACGTGGTGCTTGAGTTTCCCTGCCTGGTTTCTTTCACTTCACATGAGGTCCTCCAACTACTGCCCCCCTTTTCCATTTGCCATTCTGGACACTCTGGTCTCCTTACTCTGATTTCCCTAGTGTGTCTGAGAAGGACAAAGAAGCACTAGCAGAAATACGACCAAGAGAGGACAAATAGGGTTTTTTACACCTGGAGGCCATTCTGCAGCTACTCAGCCCTCTTTTAATTAGGGCTCAGGCAGAAGCCTATTTGCAGAGGCTGCCTTCCCCTGAGCAGCCTTGGCTGACTGCCACTGCCTGGACACTGTGTGGTGGCAGCAATCTGAGGAGGCTCCTAAAAGTGGTCAGCACAAAACCAGCTGTCGTTCAGTACAGGCCTTTTTCATTTTTTAAAGAAAATTTAAAAACCCTTTTGTATATCTCTTTTTAATCTGTGAACTTCTGAGACAACTACTTAGAGGTAGTAAAAGTATCCTAAGTTTTAAAAGGAGTGACTGAGGCTGTCTCTGGCCCTGAGCACCAGCCGGGCTCTGAGGTTTACTAGCTTGGGGGATGCAGCCATAGGCTGCCCTCCCTGGCCCAACCAGTGACGGGGCTGGGAGCACGGATCTGTGCCTCCTTCCTCATCCATATTTGTCTGATCTATGAACTTGTGAGTTGTTTGTTAACCTCAAAAGAGAAAATAATATGTTAGATGAAAAAACTGAGCAAAGAAAAAAGGAGTAAAAACTAAATGTGGTAAAGGCATCTATGAAACATTATACAAAAATTATAGTTTTATAGATAACATGCCAGTGTTAGAGAACTCAAATTTTTAAAAAGAATTTAAAGGGATGGGGAGAATATAACCACAGGATACTTTGCATCATTTCTAGAGGCTGGTGTTTACTATAAAATGAGGGAGTCAGTTCTTCATGAACAGAATTATAGGTTGCTCCCACCCAAGTTGAAGAGCTAGGGAAAATGCTTCCCTGGAAAGTCAAAGGCCCAGTAGGAAGGCTGGAATCGAGAGACCTGGGTGTGAATTTTGCCTTCTCCACTCATTAGCTCTATGTCATCTGGCAAGTTGTTAACTCTTCTATCAGTTTACTCTTCTAAAAAGATAAGAACAATTATATCTGCCCTACAGGATTGCTGGGTGATGAAACGAGGTCGTGCATGGTGCTTGACACAGAGGGAGGGGCTAGTCAATGGTATTTAAAAATAAACTTTAAAAGCCAAAACTAATCTTGGCATTGGAATACTAAAGAATACGTGGAGGGGCTGGGGATATAGCTCAGTGGAATAAGCGCTTGCCTAGCAAGCGCAGGGTCCTGAGTTCGATCCCCAGTACCGCAAAAAAAAAAAAAAAAAAAAGAATACGTGGATCGGAGAACTATGCACTCCTTATCTGAGATGATATTTAAAGTATAAAGGAAGGAATTTGTATTTATAAGATCATCTCTAAAACAGCCTTCAAACTCTAAAATATCTACAGAATGAGTGTATTATTTAAAGGTGAAAAATCACTCCATAATTTAAAATAATGCAGTGTCTAATTTTTGAGGTTAAAAAAAGTTTTTTTTGTAATGTTTATAGAACAAAGGGAAAAAGAAGACAAACTCTTAATTTTACAGGACTTTTAAGGACCCAAGCTACAAAAAGCCCTACTCCGGCACTGTTTGTATTTGAGGGGCTCGTCACTGGGCTCCAAGCCCTTCTCGTTAAGAAAAGACTGTGGTGGCCACATCTCAGTTCCAAGGTAGCATTCCATTAAAACTGATATTTTTATTTTTGCTGTAGCTCTTTAGAAAGAGACCCCACCAAGATAAGCCAGAAGCCCACGGAACTGTCTCACTACATACGGAAACACAGCTTCTGTTATTATCATTACTATTATTAAATGTGAGCTTGTGTATGTACATTAAAAATATCAAGAGATTTTTCTAGAAAAAGAGTTCGTATCTTTAGCATCGTAATGGGCCCCTTAGAGGTAGCTGGAGGGAACTAGTATGTCTTATGTTAACACCCAACTCAACCTTGGAATCCAAACTCACCTTCAAAGAGATTCCAGTCAGAACCCAATAGAACCTTTCTGTGGAGCCCAACTGGATTTACTGAAGTCCAGGAATACATCTGGGGCCATAGCTTCTTATGCAGCTGCATTGACCATTGTGAGCTCAGCAATAGCTCATAGTCACCCCACTGAGCAAATGAGGCCCAGGCATCCCAGCAACCTCACCTATGAAAACATTTCAGTCCAGCCCTGGGCAGAGATGAACACCAAGGTGCTCACCATGCTGACTGTGCTTCCCTGCATGGTTTACTTCATCGTGAAGGCTAAATTTGGTGATGAAGTGCCCATCTAAGCTCACTAACTTGACTCTTTAAGACGAGAAGATATCCATGGCTGGAATGACTTCAATAGAATCAAGTAAGAATGTCTATAGATGGAAGCAATAAAACTCCATAGAGATTAGAGGCAAAAGATGATCAGCAAGTCATAGTTTCTGGCTGGTAGGTGATATTTCTTCTGTTTACATATTAGAGGGCTGCTTTCATCACCAAAAGAAAATGGGGGGGGCATATATCTGTGACCATCCTTTGACGGCATCCCGGACACCCTCTGTTCTGTGTTTAGACCTCTGCTAGCCAGGCAAAGGGGTGAGGTGTCTGTGACCCAGCCATGGCAGTGTTCCCTCTCACCCTTCCCTGCCTTCCTCCACCGAAGTCCCAGTTAGAGCCACCACCTGATCCCTGTGGTCCCCAGTGCTGCGCTTCTGAGTTTAATCCTACTGACTACAGTTAGAGTAAGAGTTGACCGCTGGAAGCAATAATTCAACAATCCAAGTTCTTCATGCTCCTCCCTGTATTTGTCATTCAGAAAGTGACTGTCTTACAGTTAGGAGCTTTAAGCACATGATCCTTTGTTATTTTGTTCCGCACAAAATAATCTAAGTCTTCAACCAACACCAAATGACAACCGGCAGGACGAGGTAAGACAATGGCAGCGACAGTAGACACTCACCCGCACCTCGTCCCTCAGCATCATGGGGTGAACAAGGCGAGAGGGCCTGCAGCACAGATGAGCGATCCTTTCATTTAAATCATCTTTTTTCTTCTTTCAGTAGCTGGAGGCTGACTGCAGTTGAATAATAGAACAAACAGGCAGCTTCAAAATAGTGTGCTGCTGCTGCTGCGGGGTCCTTTCAGGCAAAAAATCATGTTGAAGAAAAACAAGGAACTTCCAATGTGATCTAAACTTTTGGGTTTTTTTGTCTTTTAAGAGCATTCAAAAATACTCATCTTGACTCTGTTTTAATTTTTACATTCTCATATCTATGCCTAGCTCTGGATGTCTATTTATCCCCCAAAGAAAATAGAATCTGGCTAAGAATAGTAAGTCCTAAGCCACACCCAGGGGACGGATATTCATGGATTTTGTATTCAGTGTATGGTGTTTCTAGATTCAAATATTTTCAGAGGTAACATGATGAAGGCCCCCCTCTCCACAGGCGGCATTTGATATAGCCCTGGTAATGCTATCAGCTAACTTTATCTCAGAAATGTGGGCTGCCCACAAATGCAGTGTCTGCAACTGTAACCATATACCATTCAGTGTGGCAGTCTGGCTTCATCCTGTCATTATAGAGTGACAGCAGGGACACCGTGATGGAGCAACAAATTGATCCAATACTCTCTCAAGAGTGAGGTGGATATATTATTTATAGTCAGGCTAAGAGAGAATGGTCCTTCCATTAGTGGGCATGAATTTGATGGCCAGCTGTCACAGATTACTTATCCTGAAACTATTTTAAAAGTCAAGGAGAAAAAAAATCTTTGCAACTGAGCAAACCAGTATTTGGAGAAGCTACTTCTCAGTGTCCTACAAGCAGCCTTTGCTTGTTTTTCTTGCTTTTTGGTCGGCACTGTCTTTTTATCCAATTTTCCCACTGATAGAGCCCTGTAATCCTGGTAAGTAGTCTACTTTGTACTGTAAACCATGGACTTGGCAGTGCTTTGGGAATATTTAGAAAACTTTTACCAATTGATCTCTTAAAAACAATTCTCATGATAATTTCTTTTTTTTTTTTTGAGGGGGGTCTTTTTGAGATAGGGGTTAACTATGCAGTTCAGGCTGGCCTGGAACTCACTTTGTAACCCAGGCTGGCCTTAAACTGGCAGCAATCTTCCTGCCTATGCCTCCTGAGTGCTGAGATTACAGGCGAGTACCACCACACCCGGCCTCACGATAAATTTTAAAATATACTGATTTAAAGAAGTATAAGTTTTTTAAAAATCTCACTGCTGCAATGCCTTTGACTTTCCTAAACTTTCCAGGTTAAGTTTGGCAACCTCTGCCTAGAGAATCTAAGAAAAGCCAGAATATTTTAGGAAAACCCTCTGCCTAAGATGTATCCTTCTCTCCCCTACCCTGTCTAAAGGAAGAACACCGATTTGAAATTACAATTTTAAAAAATGAATGAAATGTTAAAGATATAGTACATCCTAATACAGGGTTTTAAAACTGATTTCTAAAAGTTATGATTTTGATTTTTTAAAAATGTATCCTTGTGTTAGAAAAAAATCTAGTTGAATTCCTAAAAGTATTTTGTGACAGAATTATAAGTAAATTTTATTTTCTTTTTAGAGCTATTCATTTATTAAATATTTTTCAAGAGTATCTGTTAGGTGGCAAGGAATATGCTGGGAAGATCCTGTAACCAAGGACAATATCAAAAATAGTTAAGAAAGTGGACATGCGTGCCAGACTGAATTTATACCGAGGCTCTGTGACTCCCTCAGGAAGCTGTGCTGTCTCGGGCAAGTTGTTCATTTTCTGATTCTTAGTTTGCTTATCTATAAAATAGGAATATTAATAGTATTAGCACATAGGATTGCTGTGAGAATTATGAGCTGATTTTTTACATCAACACTTACACAGCAGTTATGTGCCTAATTTTCCGTTCTAATCTTACAAATATGAATTCATCAGTCTGATGCAAAGAATTTAGGATATGTTACTTTAAATGATGCTAAGTGTTATGAAGGCTGGGAGGAGACTGCTTAGAAAAACAATATAGGAAAGGAAGGTGACAGTGACGGTACGAACCTATAATCCCAGCTACTCAGGAAGCTGAAGCAGGAGAACTGCAAGTTTGTGGGCAGCTTGATCAATTTAACAAGACCCTGTCAATGAATTAATAAATATATAAGGAAATTGGCTGGGACTGTAGCTCAGTGCAAAGGCCCTTTACACACACACACACACACACACACACACACACACACACACACACAGAGGAAGAGAAAATTTTCTTGATATAGGTTAGACAGGAAAGGACTCTCTGAGGACATTTCAATCTAGAGCCTGAAGCACCCAAAGCTAGCCAGGAGAAACGCTGGGACAGAACATTCTGGGCTGAGATCACCCTTGTGCAAAGACCTTAGCTGGGAAAGAACCTTGCATATTGCAGAACTGAAGGCAGATGGCCTGACAGTGGTAGTACAGATAAAAGAAATCAATGTGTTCAATACGTGTGACATAGTTTGGAGGAAACGTTAACAGAACCTGGCAATGTACTGTGAAGGTGTGTGAGGGTAAGAAATTAATCATGACTTCTTAGTATTTTCCAAGTATTTTAGGATACAGATCACTTGAATAAGAAAATGACCCCCAAGAACAAAGGATGTAAATTTTAAAAATGTAGATGCCATTTAAAATATGAAAAGATAATCATCTAAAAAATGAAATAATGATAACCTTCATTAAAGTACATTCTATATTTTAGACTTACTCATGGCTAGTGTTTGTTGAGTACTTATGAACCACACACTATAGTTGGTTACACTTCAGATAGACACTTGCTCTTTCTGGGGCTCCAGGAAAAATCCAGAAGCTCTCGGGAAAATCCAGAGAGTACAGAGGAGAACAGATTCACTCAAACCATGTGCATATGAAAATATTGCTTCAATTAGGGCCCCAAGATGTTTTTTCTGGACAATTCAGCCTTCTTAAATATATATATGTATATATTCTTGTATGTTTTGTATGTTATTAGTATACAGATCTTATGAAGTCTTGAAATAGGTGCAGCACATATACAGCTTTCATCCTGGCCTGTAACCTGACCTCAACAAGGCCTGCATATGTGGGTGTGCCACGTGTGGGGCTAATTTTCAGGGGAGCCCCGGAAGCAGAGTCCTCTGGTCTTTGGTGCATAGTCATGTCCTTTCTGTTTGGGAGAAGGAACCCTCCCTCCTGTGAGGGAAGTATTCCCTTGTTCATGGGAGGGAAAGTAATCTTCCAGAATCTTTTGACTAACTAATATGCATCTCAGAGCTTAAGACTGATTCCTATCTGCTTGTCTCATCACAATCCCTTTTTTAAAAAAATAAGTCACCATTCTCTTCTATATATCTACTTATATATACGGAAGAAAATGACTTGACAACCAAAATCTGATAAAACACTGAGCCACAAGACAGCAGAGATCACCCGGAGCAACAGCCTCATTGACGAGCACATACAGCTCAGCCACAAAGATTACTGCTCACAGCAGTGTAGGGTCCTGCACACGTCCTCATGCTCTGGGGACAGCAGGATGAGAGTTTGGATCCTGGCAATGCCACTTTCTATTTTCACAATTTTGAGCAAATCACCCAACTTCTGAATTTCCCACTTTATAAGAGGCAGTGACAACACTGCTTCAGAGGGCCGTTGCATCAGTTCAACGTAATTGCCACCTTGAGCGGTTGGAGCCTCCTGGAGAGGTGACTGGGTCATGGATGTGCGGCGCTCACCAGTGAACTGACCCACTCGTGCTCGTATTGAATGTGCTGTCAGGAGATGTAGCCCCGTTGGAGGGGGCGGACCACTGAGGCCGCGCCTTTGGAGGTGGTACTTCTCACTGGCTCTTCTGTGCTCTGCTCCGGCTACCGCGAAGCGAGCAGCTCCGCTCCACCGTGCCATTCCGCCATGATGGGTCTGCTTTCGAGCCAACCAGGGACTGAACGCTCAAACTGTGAGCCAAAATAAGCCCCATTTAGGTTGTGGGTGTCCCAGCAATGAGAGAGCTGACCAATACAATTGCTGTAACAAACAAAGAATACACTTACTTATTGTAGTAAATAATGATGTATGCAATAAATGATAGACATTGCTACAGAGCTGAGGTCCTAGGCTCTATAAATCCCCTTCACCTCAACACAAGTAATCCTAATCTACATAATTAGAAATGTATGCAAATAGTAATGTGCTCTAAATAAATGTAATGTGTTACAGTTGGATTGTGCTGATTTTAGTTTTAATGTATGTATACAGTTTAGAAAGTGCCTGGCATACAAAGTCTGGTAAGTACTACCTTTAAAAACAGATAAGAACTGGGCTGAGGGTGTAGCTTGTGGTAGGGTGCTCACCTAGCATGCCAGAAGCCCTCAGTTTGACCCTCAGTGTCACAAAAAGAAAAAAAAAAATTATTATATAGACTATCTCAGTATTTCAAAATTTTAGAATTTTTAGTTTTTATCATTTTATATGAGATAGGTATTGAAATGCAAATTTGTTAGACATTATTCCATGCTAGAACAATATTAGTTATCAATACGTCCCCTAACCCCTTTCTTATTAAAGGCACAAAGCATTTGTGGAGATGGGAGGCAAGGGATTACTGAGGATTGAACCCAGGGCCTTTGCACTAAGCTATGTCCCCAAGTCTCTCATTTCTTATTTTGAGACAGGGTCTTGCTAAGTCACTGCTAAGTTGCCCAGGCTAGGCTCAAACTCAAAACCCTTCTGCCTCCGCCTCCCAGAGTGTAGGGATTACAGCCATGTGCTAACATGCCCAGCTAAAGGCAAAACCTCTTTAAAAAGTAATAAGTGTAAAAAAAAAAAAAAAAGTAATAAGTGCAGGCATGGTGGCACACGCCTGTAATCCCAGCACTCAGGAAGCTGAAGAGGAGGATCATTGTGAGTTTGTGGCCAGCCTGGGCTGCATAGCAAGACCCTGTCTCAAAAAGTCGAAAAGAGAAGAAAAACCCAGTAATACATTAAATCCTCATGCACAATTATGAAGTAAACATTATTTAAGTTGGTGCTGAAGGGCCAGGGATATAGCTCAGTGGCACAAGCACCTGCCTAGCAAGCGTAAGGTCCTGAGTTTGATTCCTGGTACCAAAAAAAAAAAAGTTGGTGCTGAAATGCCAAGTTTTATTGGACAATATTGGCTGCTCTATTAAAATACTGGAAAACTATATGAAAGATAAATAATCAACATTTAGCCTTTTAAGATAGGCTTGTGTGGGCTTAATAAGCATTAGTTAATTAAGACTCACAACACCTAGGTAAGCAATGTCCTCATTTCAGAAGTGGACACTCAGTATGATGCTGAACAATTTAGAACAGGAAGCAATTACTTGTTCAAAAGACAACAACATTTTGCATGTAAATAACTCTTTTCAATCAGTATCTAGTCACATCACAAACTCTAATTAAACACCGGGGAACTCCTCTTAATTTCATGGAAGAGACTGAGGAAGAAGGAGACACTTAGCTAAAATCACCCAGAAGGTCATGAACACTGAGGATTTAGTCTCTTAAAATCCAATACTTAGTGTGAAGAGAAGAAATATTTATTGGAGACATAACATGTGCTAGGCAGTGCACATCATCTGTTCAGTCCTCTCCATGGACCTCAAAAATAAATACCATTCTTTAGGATGAAAACAGTTCTAGGGGTCAGGACCAGGATAGGTCAGTCTGAATGCAAAGCCAACTGGCTTCCACTTCTGCTAGACTATGTGTCACAAGGAGGAAGAAATAAAAGTAATCAGAGTCATAAGTGTGTGTATGTGTCTGATATTATATTAGTTTTCTATTGCTGCTGTACTAAATTGTAAACAAAACTTCAACAGATTGAGTTTAGAGGTCTAATTGGCTTTTAACTGTAACTTGTGAATGGGCAACATTCTATCTACAAACAGAAGAGTTCTCCAACAAGCTAGGGGAAGAGTGGGCTCTAGAGGCAAAAAAAATAAATAAAAAAGGCTCAACTGAGCAGAATCAAGGAGCAAAAAGCGTATTGGTGGTTTCAAAGTCACTTTCCTTACAGGAGAAGAGCAGACAGACTCACTGATCAGGCCAGCTCAGGTTGACTGGGACCTTTTAAATGGTTTCTGTGGGTCTCCTGGCCTGTTTCTTAATTCCCTCAGACTACATGGCACCTAGTGTGAGTGCTCCATCCTGGTTTGGTGCAGTCTGCTGAGATCTAACGCAGGAGTTCAGTACAAAATAATGGCTTCCCACAAATAATTGTGTGTGTGTGTGTGTGTGTGTGTGTGTGTGTGTGTATTACTAGAGATTAAATCCAGGGCCTTTGCACTGAGCTACTTGCCCAGCCTTTTTTTTGTTTTGTTTTCTAAATTTTGAGACAGGATCTCATTAAGTTGCTAAGTTGCCCGGCTGGGCTCCAACTTGGAATCCTCCTGAGTCTGGCTCTCACAATGCTGGGATTTTAAGCATGCACCATCATGTCCAGCCACTCCCATAAATTTTTATTTAACAAAATCATTACATATTTTGTGACCAAAAAAATGCAAATTTATCATCTTTCCATGCTGAAGGTTTAAAAGTGTTTTCACTAAAACCCAAGTGAGGCGGGGCTGCAGTCCTTCTGGAGGCTCTCAGGGAAGTCCATTCCCTTGACTTCCCCCACTGTTGGAGACCACATTCCCTTCCTCCATGTTCAAAGGCAACATCACAGCACTCCCTGTGTTCTCTGCCTCTGACATTCCTGCCTCCCTCATTCACTGATGGGGACCCTTGTGATTCCATTGGACCTGCACAGATAACCCAAGATAATCATTTCCCCTTCCTGAGATCCTTAACCACATCTGCAAAATCTCTAATGACATGTGACTGACTATGCCCTTCTATGTTTTAAACACATTTGTAGTCAATTAATATTTATCGAACGTTTCCCCGATTCCAAAGAGTAATGATAGACAACTATGGGGCCAATGGTTTGTTTATCATGGTACTTTTATGTTTGGGAAAATTCTTAGAAAACCGGGATCTATGCCTTCTCTTTTCATCCTTAGGCGGAATCTTTGTATCTTTATGGGGCATCCTGTCCCCAAAGCCCCTCCTATTGCAATCTGCTTTGTCATCCCATGGGACCAGTGTAATTTACTGGGATCCAGTAAATACTATAGGAAAGCCTACCTCCAAAGCAGAAGTTTGAGGATATTTTAAACTACTGACACAACTGCATGGGTGAATCTCAAAATGATTATGTTATTTGAATTGCTTTTTTAATTTTTTTAGCTTTATTTCAAAGAAGTACATAAAATTCCAGAAAATGCAACTTAATAGACTAGGCAGAAGATAAATAAGTGGTTCACCTTTCACAATAGCATGCAAAAAGAAGAAATTCTTAGGAATCAATCTAACACAGGAAGTAACAGATCTATACAGTGAAAATTACAGTACTCTGAACAAAAGAGATTGAAGAGGATTTCAGAAAATGGAAAGATATTCCTTGCTCATGGATAAGAAGAACCAACATTATGAAAATGGCCATATTCCCAAAATTATTATATAGGTTCAATGCAATCTCAATGAAATACCATTAGTATACTTCAGAGCTCTACATAAAACATTCCCAAAATCCATCTGGAACCAGAAGAGGCCTAGAATAGCAAAAGCAACCCTGGGCAACAAAGGAAAGGCAGGAGGCATCACCATCTCTAACTTGAAATTATACTACAAAGCTTTTGTGATAAAATCAGCATGGTACTGGCAAAAAAACCCAGACCTGAAGATCAATGGAACAGATTAGAAGATACAGGCACAACTACAAACACACTCAGCCACCTTATCTTTGACAAAGGGGCCAAACATGTTCACTGGAAGAAAGATGGCCTCTTTAATAAATACTGGAAAAACTGGCTGTCTATATGCTCAAGACTAAAATTAGACCCACGTCTATCACCATGCACTAAAGTCAAAATAGATCAAAGATCTAAATATTAAAATAGAAACTCTAAATCTACTGAGGGAGAAAGTAGGTAGAAATCTTGAAGACACAGGGGTAGGCAGAGAGTTCATGAACAAAAACCAAACTTCATGGGAAATACTTCAAAGAATCAACAACTGGGATCTCATCTTACTGAAAAGTTTTTGCACATCAGAAGAAATCACCAACAGAGTTAAAAGAAAACCTATGAATTGGGAAAAAAAAGTTTAGCCAACTGTCCCTCAAAAGACTTCTATCTAGAACATACAAAGAATTTTTAAAATCAGGCCCCCAAAATTCAAAGACCCAATACAAAAATGGCCATCTGAGATGAAGAAATACAAATGGCAAATGAATATATGAAAAAATGTCCAACATCATTGGTCATTTGAGAAATGCAAACTAAAACAACACTGAGATTCCATCTCACCCCAGAAAGAATGACTATCATCAAGAAGTCAACCAATAACCAATGTTGGAGGGGCTGTGGGAAGAAAGGAACCCTTCTCCACTGTTGGGGGGAGTGTAGACTGGTGTGACCACCATGGAAATCAGTGTGGAGATTCCTCAAAAAATTAGGATTAGAGGTCCCACTTAATCCAGCTATTCCCCATCTGGGTATTTTCCCAGAAGAATTGAAGACATCATACCACAGCGATATATGTGCACCCATGTTTATAGCAGCGTAAGTTGTCATAGCTATATCTTGGAAGCAACCCAAATGCCCATCAACTGAGGAATGGATAAAAGAGATGTGGTGGGCTGGGGATATAGCTCAGTGGAATAAGCGCCTGCCTAGCAAGCGCAAGGTCCTGAGTTTGATCCCCAGTACCGCCAAAAAAAAAAAAAAAAAGATGTGGTATTTTTATACAATGGAGTACTACTCAGCTATTTAAAAAAAAGATAAACTTGAGGCTTTTATAGGTAAATGCAACTAAAGACCATATTCATAAGTGAAATAAATTGGATCCACATGTGTAAACATCAAAATGTACAATAGATATTATTAAAAGGAAAGAAATTGCTCAAAGGAAGGAGCAACTGGGATGAGGGAAAGGAGAAAAAGACAAAAGGAAAAAACTATATACATGGATAACCAGGATAATTGTACTGCTAATGTCTAATGGTTTATTGAAAGGAACAGTTTATGCTTAAATTTTTTTGACCAATTTTGCATGCTTATATCTGGTAATCTGAACAACTAATTTGAAGAGAATAATATGCAATATAACAACCATTGGTGAATTCCTACCATTTTGTCTAGTGAAGCTCTGTATCATTTCTAATTGTTTTTTAAATTGTTTTTTATATATACATACATTTTTTAAATTTTATTTTAAAGACAAAAGAATGGAGACACATGAACCAGAATAAGCCATAAACAATACAGAAAATACAAAATTATACAGAATACAGTAGGGAATTACCACTAGATGTTGTACTACACAATGTTATCTTCATATTAGTTAACACAAAAACAATAAAGGAAATACCAAATTATAGAGAAGATAGTAAGGAATCTGCACTGGATGCTGTATAATATAAAGTTATCTTCACTTCTGTTAACACAAAAACAATTGAGGAAATACAGAATTATAGAGAACACAGAAGGGAATTAGCCCTGGATGCTGTCCTACTTAATGTTACCTTCACCTTTGTCACTCACACAGATGGCCCATTTGATCATTCAGTTTTTCTCCTCCCTCATTTCCGTTGCCCTACCACTCAATCAGTCATCTTCCCTGTGATAATAACTGTACTCCTGGGTTTATATATACCCCTGGACTCTCGCCTTGGGAAGACATATAGCTGCCTCAGACCATACTATAACATACATGGGTGTATACAAACTGCCATGGTCGGAGGTGGAAAAGCACATATGCTCATAGGGGACCGCCCAGCTCCACCCCGTCGCTGTGCTATGGGTGGGGGCGGGTCCAGTCTGTGAGGCGCCCTCAGCAGGGCCCTCAGCAGAGCAGCCGCAGGGCCCACAGCAGAGCAGCCGTGGGGCCCACTGCAGAGCAGCCACGGGGCCCTCAGCGGAGCAGCCGCGGGGCCCACAGCGGAGCAGCCGCGGGGCCCTCAGTGGAGCAGCCGCGGGGCCCTCAGTGGAGCAGCCGCGGGGCCCACAGCGGAGCAGCCGCCGGGCCCACTGCGGAGCAGCTGCGGGGCCCACTGCGGAGCAGCTGCGGGGCCCACTGCGGAGCAGCCACCAGGGCCCACAGCGGAGCAGCCGCCGGGCCCACTGTGGAGCATCCGCGGGGCCCATGGCGGAGCAGCCGCGGGGTCATGCAAGGTTCATATGTGCAAGCTGTAAGGAGACCCTCTTGGTGCACACATTAATAGTTTGGGGTGAGTCCTGAAGACCATGGATTTGTCCCATTGTTGCCAGGAACAGGCGGTGTTTGCTCAAGCCGCCGAGACTCAAGGTGCTCCCAGAGAGAGTTCAGGGTGGGAGCTGAGCCCCTGCAACCCAGCTTGTGCTTCCTGCCTGATGCTGGAGTGAGAAAGGCGTGGAGCCACGCGATCCACCTCCATCTGCATCTCCCTCCTGTTGCGGTGCTGGAGCCCCCATCCGCTCCTCGGCTGGATCCCCGGGAGCCGCTGCGGCTCACCCCTGAGGTTCCCTGCTGCTCTCTGCCAGTAGCTGCTCACCCAGCTGAGAGGCAGGGGGCCACCATCTCAAGGCAGGCGCAGAGCCGGGCATGGTGTGCTGTGTACTAGTTGCACTGATTCTCTCCAGGCGCTGATTAGGAAGGTTGCCGCAGGGTGGGGACTCTGCCCCAGTGGCTGTCACAACCTCTCATTCTCACACTGGGTCCAACAACTGCTCCCGACCGCCATTGCCTCCTTTCCTGGCTGCGCCCTCCTCTCTCCAGCCCTGGACCAGCTCTCAGAACTCCACTCTCCTCTGGCCGAGTTGGGAGGCTTCTGTGAGTGTGGGCCCCCGAAGCTGAAGCTGCAAATGCCAGATCGAGGGCGCGGGCCATGGGTGTGCATGGAGCGGTGACTTCCTCCTTCTCCTCTCCCTCCGACTGTGCCATGGCAGATCTCCAATCCTTTCCTCCAGCAGAGGTTTTGCTTAGTCTTTCCGAGGGTTTCAATTCCCATTTCAGATCCTTCCTGAGTTCAGGATACCCACCTCTTTCCCTTCTGTCCTTTGTCTGAGTGGCATTCCTCCGGAAGGTTCTCTCTGTTGCTTACCCGGTCACCATCTTGAAGTTCTCTCGTAAAATTCATTTTGTTATTTGTTACTTTCTAATGAATTGACCATTACACTTCTAAAGTTCTGAAATGGCCAACAGACCATAGAAAGATACCACTTTAGGCTCCTGCTTGAAACCAACAGCTACAGAAAACTGCTGGCCTTGATTCAGGGCCAATTAAATTATTTTTTATAGTCTTTAATGGTTTGCTCAACCTTGCATTCTTACATCTGGTAATCTGGGGAACTTTGTTGAAGATAGCAATATGTAATATAACAACCACTGCTAATCCCTATCATTTGGTTTGAAACCCCATATCATTTTTAATGTCCTTACTTTGTTTTGTTTGTATTTTCTATTGTTTTTTTTACTACTCTCTTTAAAATAAAATTTTAAAATGCCAATAAGCCCCTCAGTAAGAAACACTAAAAATAAAACAAATTTTCTCTGAACAATCATAAATGGTCTTTTCCTTGGTGCTTCAGGTGAGTGTGAGCTACGGTCAATGACAAGGACCAGATCCGAAGCCCTAGTGTTCACCTTCAAGCACACTCTCTGACCCCTTGTTCTCTGTTCTTCCTCCAATACACCAGCTCCTGCCCATCCTGGGACCTTCCCTTCATGCCACTCGCACTGCCTGAAGTCTCAGCTCCACCTTCCTCTGCCTGGTTATTTCTTCCTTAGCCCTTGGCCCTCACTTTCTCCAGAACCTTCTCCATCTCTTGCCCTAGAGCAGTACCTCCCAATGCAAGCCCTAATCAGTCTGCTGTCTCTTTAACCACATTACAATCATAAGTACTGGTTGAAAGAAAGAGCGGGGGAGATGGGATGACAAAAGGCAGGAACAGAGGGAGGAAGACGCACAAGTTGACAGAGTTAAACTCTTCGCTCTGCAATTTATTTATTCATTTATACTAAAAATGGAACTCAGGGTACATTTTATCAGTGACCTACATCTATGACCATTTTCATTTTTTACTTTTGAGACTGGGTCTTTTTAAGATGCCCACCCAGCCTGGCTCTCAACCTGTGATCCTCCTGCCTCTGCCTGAAATCATAGGCATCTGCCACCATGCATGGCTCTGCTTCCTATTAATTGATGAACTTGGACAGGTTATTTAAATGCCCTAATCTCAGTTTCCTCATCTCATCCACAATCTGGGGATAAAGGATGATGTGGGGATTAAATGAAACAAGCATAGAAAGTGACTTGCTCAGCATCTGACACCTGCGAGTCAGGTTTTTCTTTTTCCCTGAAACT
>PVLD010022413.1:0-29376 GCA_004027595.1 Dinomys branickii
CTGACTAAATTTGCATGTCTATATATGGGTCCATACATCTACAATTCGAAGATATCAATGGATAAAGCAACAACTACTGTTGAGACCATATCACCTTGTCTATAGATTAGTTGTGATTGTACTATTTTCTATGATAATGGGTGTCTGTTTGTCAATATGTTTTTGTGCTTTTATGTTTCTAAAATAAAAAAAAAAAAGTTATGGAAAGGAATGCAAAGCTGCCGTCTGAAGCAGTTTAATCCTAGAACAACATATTTAGCTTTAGAAGGACAGTGCTAAGCTAAATTAAATGAGGTCAGCAATCTTTCTGAAACGGAACCTGACAGTGCACAAGGACAGTATCGGGTCAGAATAGTGAGTCACTGGAGCTACGCACATCTGACCCTACAACCAAAGGGACAGACCCTAATTCAATTCTCAGGAAATCTCTTTTCACTCTGTACAAATAAAAAGAAACAATTCAGTCATTGAACAGACTAATGAAATTCCCACCAAAAGACATTCGTGAAAATATAGTTAGCCACAAATCAATATCTTCAAAGGCTTTCCTTTCAAAAAATGACAGAAAAACATTTAAAATCACCCTGGGTTTGACTTAGAATTATTTTTAAAAAACATTTCTAGCCTTCATCTCAAGATAACTCAGTGATTTCACCTTATTCCGTGATACTAGATGAGGGAATAATTGTTAAATAGAAAATACTTATTAGCGCTACATGTTAATAAACATAAAATCAATATAATATGCAAGTGTTAAAATATTTTTTAAATGCAGTTATGCTGACTAACTCTAAATTAAGTTAATAAATTTTCTACATTTGCTTCTCTTTTGAACTGTGATTTGAATTTTTTTTGAAAAACGAATTCTATCAATGAAGAGTAAAATGATGAAGAAAAGCCAAACAAACTTAGACTTACTCCTTTTGGTGTTTGACAGTTATACTGTTTTAACTTCTTTGCTGAGAGGGAAGGAATTAATCTTGCTTGTCTCACTATAACTTTAGCACAGACCATCTATCAACACTTATTTATTTGACAAATGTTTATTGATTCTAGGCTGGGGATATAGCCCAGTGGCACAGTGCCTGCCTGGAAGGCTCAATGTCCTGAGTTTGATTCCCGGTATCAAAGGAAGAAAAAAGTTTATTGATTTCAAAATTTACATTTCTCATTATGCTAAAAATCTGGTGACACAACTGTAAGTAAAATCAGATTTTCTGTCCTCATGGAGATAATAGTCTGATAGATGAGATAGTTATCAATTCAGTAACACAGGAACAAATGTGAAATTGCCCTCGTAATAATTGCTAGAAAAGATGAGCGAGTGGTGTTTTAAGATTTTCTCAGAGCACTGGAAAAACCTTCCTTGACAATGTCACACTTGAAATAAGACAGAAAGAGTAAATGAAAGTTCACTAGATACAGGGAAGAGGGAAATCCTCCAGGCAGATAGAAAAATGTATACTCACACCTTGTGGTAAGAGATAGTTGGGATAGTGGAAGATAATAGAAAGTTTACCTTTTTCTTAAGAAAACAGAAAGTGATTTAAAAGTCTTAACCAGAAGTGACATAATCATGTTGTGTTTTAAAACTTACATAGACTTCAATATGTGTAAATGAGAAGAGGAGGCTGACCTTGAAGGAAGTGGATTAGTAAAAAGGTTATGAGAGTTCAGAATTCAGATAATGAGAACCAGAAATGCTTTTATCTTTGGAGATACTTAGAAGTGGATAGATTTGAGAACCATTTAGGAAATAATGTGCACTGGACTTTGTGACAGATTGAAAAAGTGTTGAGGGAATACAACAAAGAAAGAGAAACAAATATAAAAAATGTCTCTAGATTTTTGGATAGTTAAGTGTACACATTGAACCAATTCACTAGACAGACTAAAAAGAAGACCATTAAAATGAGGGACATGATGTGGAATAGAGTAAGCCTATTCAGGGCTGTTAAGAAACAACTGAGACATATAAGACAACACTTCCAGAATAGCAAAATAAAAATCCCTGAAACTCTCCTACTCATAAGAATACTGGAAATAATGTTTAAGAGTAACCGTTTAAAAAATTGATATTGTTAACCACAGTCTTGACACACTCATAAAAACTCAGAAAGATAAATGGAAGTCAATATGAACATGGGCTTTATGGTAACTTACGATGTGCCATCCCTGTCATCTTCTTGTCCCATAATAGCATTAAAACCCAACAAGTTCACAACTCTATAGCTGGAAAAACTAACAAACTAGCAAACTAACAAAACTAACAAACTAAAAACTAACAAAGGGGGTTTGAGGTTTCCTGAAAGTCCCCCCACTAGTGAAGTATAACAAATTGACCCTTCTAGCAGCTCCTAAATGAAGATTCATTCTTAAGGCTTGTCTTTATTTGACTTAACTCAAAACTATCTCTGTGTGAGTGAGTCTTATCTCGGGGTGTTTGTGGAAAACAGTGGCAAGTGCTTAACATTGCACCTGGTGGAAGTGATGATAACAGTGTAGGTAACAAGGAGTTGACCTAAACTCTTAAAAAGAAAAATAAGAATGAGATGATTACTGAGGGATTTGAAAATGTCTACTATATTCCTGAAAACTGCAAAGGGCATATATATAGGAATGGCTGTACCTATATCCAGTAGTGACTTGAGAAGACCCTAATCTTTCACCTTCAGATTACTCTCTAATCATCACATGATCACCAAGTTAATTGAGAAAAAATTTCATTGGCTGAACATACAAAAAATACAATTTATGAAATTAGTCCAAGAAAGTCACTAACCAAGCAAATGGCAATAGCATTCATCAATGGCAAAACAGAGATCAGAAATGGCAGCAAGTTCTAGATAGCGAGAGGTTGTTTGATTTCCAGAGTTACACATCATGTTACTTTAAATAACTACATTTTCAATAGAAAATTTAAAAGACAGAGGAAAGTATGGCCTATACACATTTTAAAAAGTAGTCAATAGAAACTGCCACAAAGGAAGTCAGATGTTAGATTTACTAGACAAAGACTATAAGTCAATTATTATGATTATGTTCAAAGATTTAAAAGAAACTATGTTGAACAAGTAATGGAAAATATGAGAACAATATATCTCCAAATGTAATATAAATGCAGAAGTAGAAATTATTTAATGAATGAAATGGACATTTTGGAACTGAAAATACAATAGCTTCAATACTGAACTTTCAGCAGTGGAGAGAAAAACTAGGCAAAATAACAAATAAATAGAAGGTCTGAAATGTAGTAGTATAAACAAAGTGGGCTTAAATGTCTACAGAATGCTATATCAAATAAAAGCAGAACACATTTGTCTCAAGTACAAATGGAACTGTATCTAAGAGGTATCATATGTTAGGCCACCAAACAGATCTTCCTATGTTTGAAAAGACTGAAATCACATCAATTTTTCCAATTACAATAGAATTAAACATCAGAAGGGAAGAAAAAGAAGAAACCAGAAAATTCACAAGGACAAGATTAAACAGTACACTCCTCAGTAACAAATGGCTCAAAAGAAATCCCAGGGAAAATTATTTTGAGATGAATTAAACAGAAACACTATATAACAAAACCTATGAGATGCAACTAATATACAGATAAACTTATATCTAAAATTACCTACACTTAAGAGAACAAAGATCTCATAAATTAGTAACCTATCCTTCTACCATCAGAAACTAAAAAATAAAGCTAAGTCCAAATCAGGTAGATAGAAAATAATAGATAATGAGAAGAAATTAATACAAGACAGTATAGGATAATAGCAATTTCAGCAAGATCAAAAATTCATTCTTTGAAAAGTCCAACTAAACTGATAGAACTCTAGACAGAATAATTATAGAAAAATGAAAGAAGGTATAAATTATTAAAATCAGAAACAAGGGAACTAATACTACCTACTTCACAGAATTTTACAAAGTTGCAAGGAAATACTATAAGCAACTGAATGCTAATACCATAGAAGAAATGAACAAGTCCTATAAATATAAAAAACTTTCAAAACTGATTCAGAAAAAAATACAAACTCTGAATAGACCTAAAGCAACTAAGGAAAATGAATTAGTAATTAAAATATTGTTCAGAGGGAAAGGCCCAGAACAAAGTAATTTGTGAACTATAAATGGAAAGACATCCACCTTAATGAATTACAGTCTTGAATATTGTTATATGGCAGTATTGCTCAAATCAATTTTTCATTAAGTACAATTCCTACTGGTATCTCAACTGTTTTGATTTTTGAAATTAACAGGATGATCCTAATGTTTATATTGAAATTCAAAAATTCAGGAAAGAAAAAGTAATCTTAAAAAAGAATAAAAATAGAAAAATTCATACTGCCTGACTCAAAATTTGCAAAGCTACAATAATAAAAATAGTATGGTACTGAAATAATAATAGAAAAATAGGTAAGTGGGATGGAATTTTGAGTCTACCAATAAGACTTTACATTTATGCTTAATTGATTTTCAATAAAGATGCTGAGAAAATACACATCTCACAACAAATGGTATTCAAAACAATAAATGCCCACTCTTTTCCATCTCCCTTAAATAGCGGTAAGAACAGGCTTATTTGGCTGTATGTGCAAAAGTTGGAATTCTCCTCTCCCAAGACAGCAGAGCCGGAAAACAGTTGGCATTTCCTCAATTCTTCAAAACATTCAACATAAAATTCACATAACAAATGAAAATAAGCCAAGTATGGTGGTACACACCTATAATTCTAGCACTCCAGGAGCCTGAGTCAGGAGGATTACAAATCTGAGGCCTGCCCACACAACTCGGCAAGGGCCACAGCCTCAAAATTAATAAATGACAAAACACATAAATAGTCTTGTAACTAAGTGTGAAGGCCCTGGATTCACTCCCCAGTACCTCCTACCAAAAACTGAAGGCAGATTCCCCTCTTTGACCCCACATAAAAATAATATTAATAATGCTCTTCCGTGGATCATAGACATCAATATAACAGCTAAAGCCATAAATCTCCTAGTGGGCTATGTAAGAGTAAGTCTTTGTGGCCTGAGACTAAGCAGTGATCTTAGATGTGATTCCAAAAATATGAACAACAAAGAAAAGGGTAGGTAAAGCAAACTATACCAAATCTAAACATTTATGTGTTTCAAAAAACTCCATCAAGAAGGTAAAAAGAGAATATACAGGAAAAAATACCTGCAAATTATGTTTTAGATATGTAAAGAACGCTTACAAATACAGAATAAAAGAAGAAATTCCAATTTTAAAAGTAATGTAGCCAGGCCTCATGGCACACACCAGTAATGCCAGGACTGGGAGGCTGAGGAAAGTGGGTCACAAGTTCAAGGACAATCTGAGTAATTTAGTGATGTAGACCCTGATTCAAAATTATTTTTAAAAAAGGACCAGGGACCTATCTCAGAAGCACAGCATCTGTCTGGCAAGTGTGAGTTTGTGAGTTCAGTTTCTGGTACCAAACAAACAAACAAAAGAACTTGAAAAAATTTAAAAACTAAGGATGTAGCTTATTGTGAAGACCCTGAATTCAGTCCCTAGTAACATCAAAAACAACAAAAATATGTGAACAGAAGTTTTTCCAAAGAAAATGGTCAGTATAAGATCATGAGGAGATGGTCATTAGTATTACAGAACTACAAATGAAACACAGTGAGGTATTACTTAACACTCACATGAATGGCAAAAGTTAGATGACAGTGACAATAACAAATGTTGAATAATAGAACCCTCATATATTGCTGATGAGATTGCAAAGTGATACAATCAGTTGGAAAAAGTGTTCCATTTCCGCAGATTGTTTGATAAGTTGCAGCAGTTTCACACCTAGGGATACACTCAGGAGATATGAAAAGCTGTGTCTATAGGAAAACTCATATATGAATATTCAACAGCATTATATATCATGGCAAAAGAGTGAAAAAACCCCAAAAATTCCCTAGCTGAGCAATGCATTAAAGTATATATCTAAGCAAAGGAAAGTTACTTGGACATAAAGTAAAATGAAATATTAAAACATGATATAACATGGTTGAACTTTGAAAACATTATGGTAAATCAGTTAAGCCAGACACAAAAGATCATACATTGTACAATTCTATGTGTATTACGTTCTCAGAATGGTTAAGTTTAGATTAGTAGTTGATTAGAGATTTGGAAAGTTCAATTGCTAATTGATAGGGGGTTTCTTTGGGGACTAATGAAGATAATCTAAAATTAGATAGCAGTGATTACTGCATAAATCTATGAACACAATTCAAACTACTCGCTGGACATTCTATTTTTTTTTTTTTTTGGCGGTACTGGGGATCGAACTCAGGACCTTGTGCTTGCTAGGCAGGCGCTTATTCCACTGAGCTATATCCCCAGCCCTGGACATTCTAAATGGGTAAATTTTGTGGCATGTGAATTGTTTCTCAATAATATATTCCATAAAAATAAGAATAAAATAATAAATTTCCATATCTGATATTTACACATAAAGATTATAGTTTGGGTGCAAGTTAGAAAATTTTATGTCAATTTTTTCACTATGCTGCTAAATATACAACTTTATACTGAGATTGCAAAGCACAAAATTTTCAGAGAATGTTAAAATACAATAGGGGAGATATGACACTGAAGGAGTGCAGCCATGAGGAAAGCGTTACTCAGAACCTCTTAAAAATACTACGTTTATATCCCTGGTTTGCACTGGCTTAAAGCTATCATTTTAGAGGACAAAAATACATCAAAAGTTCCTTTGAAACCAGACAAGAAACATTACTAAGATAAAAGAGCCAGCTAAGATTAAAGCGTGTGGGCCTCGCTGTTTTCCAAACTTCTCAAACTTTTCAAAGACATTTGGAAAACAGAACAAATCATAAAGACAGAGCAGAAACAAAAGTTTTTCACAGTAACTGAAACAGCTACATGTAAAATGCAAATAATTTTTAAGGCATTGGTTCTCCATTGTGAGAATGGTTCATTGGTTTTAGAGATGCTAAAATGGGCTCAGTTTATCAAGATGAAAAAAGAGATTTCATGGAAAAAATAATTGCTCTCTATGTATATGATGTTTTCAAAGCACTGTTTAATTCAGAGTCAATTATATACATTCTGGAAAAAGGCCCCAAATTTTTTGATTGTGACCATTTCTACAAAAAGTACATTTGACATCAAGTGAATCAGTCTGTACCCTGATAGCTTTAATTATAGTGTCTCAGTCTGGTTTGTCCCACATTAGAATCTTGTTGACAGATGGTACTTACACCAAACTCTCTGAGCAAGGTAATCTGTTGGCATTTAAACAACTGCCAACTTTGAATATTAACATGTAAATATTCACAAAGAACAGAATAAGAGGTCGATAGGTGGATTCACTTTTGAACTGTGGGTTAAAAAGCTAATATGGCACACCGTAATTTCTTAAATGCAATTTTCTGAAAGCTAAGGAAGGGAAGAATGGAAAAATGATGGCATTAGCCTTCCAGCTCAGAGGAGGTAGTCCTGTTGCTTGCAGTCTCTCTGTACTAATTTTCCTATCTGTAAATACAGAATAATACCTACATAGATATAAGAAAGAATAAATAAAGCACTGTCAGTAAATTTTTTTGTGTACATGACACATAGAAAGGGCCTTCAACAACATAGTTATCTTTCTGTTACTAATGAATCTTATTTTACAAAAAGAAAAGAACATCATGAGAAAAAATGGTGTCATTGTAAGATATCTAAGTATTTATTAATCATTATAATAAGCTTTGCCAACACAAGTTCATGTCGTCAAAACTTGACTTATATTCACATAAGGAAAGGTTATGGAGAAAATAATCTTCACTTAAATGTGGCATCAAAACAGTGTTCTCCACTTTTTCTCATTTAAAATGAAAAGGAAAGATTTAGATCAAGAGATCATGAAACAGTCTGATAGAATGAAAACAAAGACTGAAAAATATCAAACTCTTGTTGACCTTCTTTCCTTCAGACGAAAAGTAGAACAGGGAAAATGATTATATTTCAGATGACTGGACTTGTCATTCAAACAAAATGGCACATACACATGAATGCTCACAAATATTTTACATTTATGGAGGTGGTACACTGTTCTTAACAGAGTAAAAAGTGAGTTCCCTGCAGATCTTCCTCAGTGACATACACGGTGTGATCAATAAATATGGTGAACGGAAAAACTTTTAAAAATGATTACAGGAAAATATACATTGCAATTTTTCCTCATCAAAATACTGCCCTTCACTTTGAACACACTGATGTTTCCTTCCACTTCCGGAAGCAGGCTGGAAGTCCTCTTTCATGTCTGTGGTTGCCCTGTAATGGGTGCCTTGACGTCCTGAATCCATTCAAAATGTTTAACTTTCATGGTCACTTTGACTTTGGGGAAAAGCCAAAATTCTCACAGGGTAAATGAGCAAATGCAAAGGAGGTGGGTGAGGACATGTCCCCACATCTTTGCGAGGCTGCCTTAATGTGGGACGTCACACGGCAGCAGCATCCCCCATGTTGCCACCACACCTCGTAAAGACACTCACAAAAGAAGACTTCCAACCCTGCTCCGCAAAGTGGCGAGCAACATGAGGCAAGTGTTTGTTGAACAAGGGGAGTATTGTGAGAGCAATTGGTCGTATTATATGTTTTATCATAATTTAAAATTTAAACATTCACTGCATCTTTCAATCATATCTTATTTATTACAGTAATTTAAAAAAAACTATTTGCCAGCTCCTAAGTGTTGTGAAATTAGTGTGTCTGGCTCACTTATTAGAATATTAAGTATATCGTATAATCTCCGGTGGGCTGCAATGCTGAATAAACACTGGACGAATGAGTGAGCTACTCAGACTGGGTAAGCTAGGAATTCATCTGTCAGTAGTCTCAGGTGCCCTTGCACAATCAGAGGGGGCAACTCCCACTAAGTCTGAAGCCTGTGCTAGAGCAAAACTCAGCAGGGGTGATGACGGTACCGAAGCCCAAGGGTTAGTAACTGGCAATACAGAAAGTGTGTAAGTGTGTGTGTGTATGTGTGCACACATAGACATGGAAATAGCCCTGGGGGCAGGGCATACCAACCAGAGGATTTAAGCTGGGGTTGCATATGTGTGACCAGGTATAGGGATAGAGAAAACATTTTGGCCAGTGAGACAAAAAGACTCACACAAGAGAAAATCTGGTAGGTCTTAGTGTGATAGAGTAGTTACTCTATAGGTACATTACATTTTTGATCTGGATTTAGAATCAAACCCTCTCTTAATCTGCATTTAATACCTAAGAGCAGAAGATTGATTTCTGTCTGACAGTACTGACAGACTGGAAACATAGGACACAGACAGCCAAGGTCATCTCCATCTTTTCCAAGTATAGTGGGTGTGTTGATCTGTTCAGGCAAGATTTAAATTAAAATCCAGTAAGCATTGCCTACTGTGTGCCTGATGACATTTATCTCCTCACATCCTCTCGGGAAACAATTTATTTATATTCATTAAGTTTACAGAGGCTGATTTATTAAAATAGCATGGAGTAAACCCTTCAAGCTTCAGAAACATTTTATAATTCTCATCCATCATTTGTTCTTTATTAAGAATTTTATAGTTATCATAAAGTCGGGAGGAATAGCAAACACACTTCCTGAACGCCAGATATTCTTTCAAGGCACTTACATAGATTATCTCAGTTGATCCTCACAACAGTGTATCCTTTAGGTTCAGTGTGATCCAGTTTACAAATGTGCAGTGAAACAAGAGATACTAAATCACTTGGCCAAGGTCACACCAATACTAAGTGATGGATCTGGGATTCAAAGTCAGCAGATTGGTTTCAAAGCAGGAACTGTTCTAAAGCTATACTGTGCCTGAAAAATGAGTCACTGATTGTCTAGGATTTTTACTTAAGTCTATCAGAGTATTCCTCAAATTTTAATGCATTTCAGATTACTATATAAAAAGGAAGAAACCTAGAATCCAGAATTATGAGTAACATAATGGATTTCAAGGGCAATTAATGCCTTACTTGATTTTCAAACCTAATCCCAATAAGAAGTAATTACTGAAATTTGCAAATGCCCATAGAGCCTGTGATAACATTTTACATAACACTAGCCTTGCTGAAGTATGACAGTTAGCATATGAAATTTAAGGTATAAAATGAACATTTAGACATTTTATTAGGATTATGATGCATTAGATATATTTCAAACACTCCATTTGTTGATTCATTCATTTGTCCCTTCTTTCCATCCACTCTTTATTCATCCAGCACTATGTATTAGGTTTGTAGTCAAAATTCAAACACAGTCATCCATATATGTACAGCTCAGGCCTTTTTAACAAATTCTGCCAGGAGCTTCCTAATTGCTTAGTATTGGTTTAACTCTTAGAAACATGCTGAATATTAACCAATGGAATTGAGTCTTTGGCCTAAAACTGTAGAGAAATTTAAGATTCATATAATTATATCTTAATACCAATCTTTTAAAACACTAAAGGAAAATAATTCTGGTACAAGATAAGAATGGCAAGAGTTTGGATTTGTTTCACACTGTGATGTTGTCCTTTTATAATTATCTACTAGAAATGAGTTAATGAGTTGTTTAGGTCTAAATATGTATATCTTTGAACAATCTGGGCAATCCTGGTGAACGAATTATAATTGTCTATATGCTATTTAATTTTTTCTCATTTTAAATCTTTTCTTTTAATTTCTATACATATGAACTTCCTGAATTAACAAGCAGAGAAAATAAAAATTGATCGTAATCTGAATGAAACATCAGGTTTAAAGAAAAGCTGAACTTGGATTCAGTAGTATGTGAAATAGTCGTATTCTTGATATATTATTATGCTGTAATTCATCCCAAAATCACATTGTAAGGATGGGCATTCATACATAATATGAAAGCCAAATTCCTGAAACAGCACATTCAGAGTCAGAAGGTTTTTCATTATGTGGAGGAAACATCTATAGTCATTCAGGAGTGAGGATCCCAAAGGGCTAGAAAACTACTAAAAAAGAAGAATGACCTGTCAGATAATAATTAAAACTACCTGCAGGCTTAGCATTGTTTGTACACCATGGAGACATCTAGTAACAACCCTCTTTCTTTACAAAGTCTGTTTTTCAATCAGGTTACTCAGTAATACTTATGTAACTCTATTTCCAGTTCTATGGCAAATGAATAGATGAATGACATTTGCTTGATTTTTAAAATGCCTTGAAAGTTAACTTTATGGAACAAATCTCTTAGATAAACCAAGGAGACAAGAGCGGGGAACAAATCAACACAGTATATAAATAATAATAAGGAAAGAAAATAAAACTAGAATAGTGTTAAAGGAAAATTGAAAGGCAGAAATATAAATGCTGCAATTTTATTTCAATTTTTTTCTTGTGAATGATGTTGAATGCAACAATTAACCTGGCACTTACCTCCACCCACACTCTCACTGTCTCTGTGGGAGCTCAGCACAGAGCTGCAATTATGAGCTACACATAATATGAAGTGTTAACTTGCTCATTTACCATCTCCCCTATTCGCTAAATATTTTATCTCTTCTACTAATGTGAAAGTTCCACTGACAGCAAATGTAAATAGTCTCAAGCCCTTTATTTATATAAATGCCTTCTCAAAATGGTATCTCATGTCCATGCTTCAGACATGTCTTCCACATGTTAATCTTTGTCTTATATGTCAGGTAGGTTTAATGAAAATGCCAGGCACTTATGTACTAAAACATTATGATGCTGACCATCTATAGTAATAGTTTGTCCACACAAAAGCTCAAGAGAATATAAAATTATTTCCACCAGATAATATGATTTCAGTGATATTTTTCATTCTCCTCAGGATTTGTATGCAAATTGCAGAACTGGTCATAATAGTAATTGCAAGAGAACTGATGTCAATGACTCAATGTATGCACCACCAGTAAATCTTTGTAGCTACTCTTTCTCTGCATCTACGTTTTTTCAAGACATTTCAACTAAATGACCATATCTTCATCATTTCAAAACTCATTTTCATTTTAGAATGAAGTCGAAGCCATCCCAGACCATTCATCTGGAATAAAGAATTCCCTAAATCTTGCATGAATGATTATCTTATTCTGAATGTAATAAAAATACTTTGTATCTTACCCATCTTACAACCTCTCATTTATTCATAATTTCTTTGTTGCTTTTTATTTACAAGTCTATAATACTTATGTCATTCTGTGATTTAGTTGCTACCATATTTTTTTACTACTTGAGGTAACATAAACTGATAAAGTCAATATTTCATGGAACAGTCGCTATTTGTGGACACATACAGGGACATTAGGGGAAAGATACGAAGTGCTTAAGAAACTTCATGTCTTCAGAATTTCAAATTTAGTCTCCTATACTGTTTTCATTGTATACTACCAATTTTTCCAGCCAAATTTGTAAGGCTTCAAAAAGTCTTGGTCCTCGTCCTCTATGAGTTTTATGTGTGTAGATTCAACTAACCTCAAAATGTTTTTGGAAAAATAATTACATCTGAACTGAATATGTACAGAACTTCCTACTGTCACTATTCCCTAAGCAACACAGTAGAGAAACTGTCTGCATTGCATTTACATTGCATTAAGTATTTTAAATAATTAAGCTAGAGATCATTTAAAATATACTGAAGGATGCACATAGGTTATATGCAAATATGAAGTTGTTTTGTCCAAGGGACTGAGCATATTGGTAAAATGGTACCAAATACCATCCAACCAAGGAAGCAAGCTGTGATTTGGCATGAAAACCTGTCTGTCTGGTTTGAGAATGAGTTTATTTTCTTCCTATGTGACTATAATCCCATCAACTGATATGGATAATTTTGACTTTCTGTTGCTCGACCCACTCAGAACCTGTAGTTTTTCTATAGTAAATTTTCAAACACTATGTCAGTGAGAACTCTATATCATCTTTCTGCTCCAAAAGCTTTGCAGGCCTTGTGAATGCATTCAAAATTCATTAGAGTGACGCACAAAGCGCCCTACGATACTTGCTATTTCCATTCCCTACCAGTTTCTCTCTACTGTAAATGTTTTGCTCCTTTCCTTTTTATCTCCTATGTTCCAACAAAATGAACTATTTCAATAGTAAAATACATGCTATTGCATACGATAACAAATGCATCCTGTTCAGTTCAGCTGTAATTTCAACTTTCAGTTCTGAGAACTCTCCTGTTTTTACAGACCCAGCACCAACCCCAACACTTTTATGAAGCCTTCCCTCTTTTATGCAATACTTTGTCTGTATGACCTGTCTACTTTGGAACTTTTCAAGAGCTGTCCTATCCTGCAGATGTGTGTGATGACTGCAACCGTGTGTAGAACAGAGGTCACATTCTATTTATCCTTTTCTTATAAATCTCCACAGAACATAGTGCTGCAAATATCTTATAAAATTACCAGTTAATTTTGCTTTGGGAAATATATTTAAAATGAAGAGTCTCTGTGAAGCACTATGGTACTTTTATTCATTTAATTCTTACATATATATATATATATATATATATATATATATATATATATATGTATGATATCAGGATATATTAGACAATGAGTGTACAGTGGCAAATGAAACATTGCCACTTATATAATTAACAATTTAGTGCAATAAAATATAGTATAATAAAAAAGTCACTAAATTGGGTGACACTTGGCCACCAGCCTGAGTTCTGCTCTTTACCAGCTAGGAAAAGTTAGGTAGTTGATATAATCTCTCTGGGTATCATTTTTTACTGTTGCTTAAATTTGAAGTTCTTCAGTATCCTTTCTGACTCAAAATGTTATTACATTTTATCTATACTCTGTAGTCAACCTACTCAAGGGAATGCAACTTATTTAGTAATATATATCCCAACATCAACGCTGTCTTTTTTAGAGTTAAGCCACTTCTTAGGTGCATCAGATGCAGAACTAGTCCATGCAGTTATTTAGTAATATCAAATACTCATAAAAAAGGAAAGCAGCTTCAAATAATTCAGTAATCCTATTTGAATACAATAAAAATATAGAATTAACTGTATTTACTTAGACAAAATGTAGCCGTATTGGACATATTTAGCCAGAAAGTTTCCTAGGGTTGTGATTGTTGTCCCTTAGTTGTGACTGTTCTCTGCAGCTGTGTTTTCCTGTCAGGAAGTAATTTAGGACAAAAGACAATTTGCCCTAAATCAGGGCAGCACATAGAGAAAAACTGAGGACACTGAACAAAGCCCAAACCACAGTTTTGTAATCTACTTTGGGGGATGCCAATAGGAGCAGAAATTCAGTCACTCATACTTTGGCCCTTTAGAGATCTGAGAGTGAGAGAATTTACATGACCAAGGCATTATCCCAAACAATTTCAGGGAAGAAGATCTTTCAAAGACTCATTAAACCTGGATCTTGATCCACATTTATCAACTATATGCAGTGTTTTCTCAATCCTCTGTTCCTCTTCTTGGACTCCCTTTGGTCTCAGCACATGGATTTGTTTCCAACTTTCACAGAAATCTCTTAACAGAATCTCCCGTATCTCCTCACAGTTCTACACACCTCCCTGCAATACCACCTATTCTTCCTTCTGGTTCCAAGTGAGGAAATCTCCTCTGGTCCTTAGCCTATTATCTTAGTACCTGTGCTTTGGACCCATATCCCATCTCCTGTAGCTTTTCCTGTATCTTCAACTCTCCATCTCTACTAGCTGCCTCTCTTCATTACTTCAACTTGCTTATCTTCCCGCCCCCCCCCCACACATTTCCCTTCACTATCTTTTCATTGCCTTCCCTTCACTGCCTCTATTTCACCCAAAAAACCTACTCCAAATTGCATTTCCCCAACCTCTAACCCCAAACTGCTTTCTACGAGGACTTTAATGACACTCCAAAGCACTATTCTGGTGGACTTTTTCCAAGTCTGCTCGTATTCTCTCAGCAGTACGGATGACTCCATCTCTTACTCATTTGGTGTTCTCTTAATATGTTTTGTCATCAATCTCTTCTCGTTTTCCTTTTACCTCTTTCCTGGATCCTCTTTCTTTATAGGAAATTGCAGAGTAGGATTTTCTCATGGTTTAATCTAAAACAGTGCTTCTTCTCATCCAACAGTCATTCTTTACATGGATTTTTTTGCACTTGAGTCATTTCAATTACACTTCAAATAATTCCCCAATTCAATCTCTACTCCAGAGCTCTCTTTTTAGCTACAGGCTCGCATAGCATCAGTGATGCCATAACCATTTTGAGATCTGAAAGCCACATCAAAATTCATATGTTAAAATCTTAAGTTCATCCTCTTTTCCCCCAACCTCCTCCTACGTCAGTGTGCTGTAGTGCTGCTTACTTACTCAATCGCACGTCAGAAACAAAGGGGATATTTTTGATATCTTGTGTCTTTCACTATTTACATCCAATCTATGACCAAAGGCCTCCAGTTTTAGCCCCAAGCATTTCTGCAATCCATCCACTTCACAGGAATATCAATTCCATCTTCCTACTCCAAGCCTCTGTACCCTATCACCTAGGATGCTAAATCTCCTCTTAACATTGTATCCTTGAGTTTACACCTTCTCTATTCTCACTTTGCTTGGCTGAATTTCTTTTCTTTAGCCACACTGATCCCTCTGTCTCCCTCCCTACACATCACCTGATACTGATGTGTGCCCTATGACACTCATCTTTGCTTAATATCTAGGACACATTTTTCCTGTAGTACCATCAATGCCACTTCTTTTGAAAAGACTTCTCTGAATCTTCAAATTGATTTATTTATCAGTTACAAGCTCCCACTGCACTATGCACTTTGTTTAATAGCAACTATTTTAATTGAGTAATAATTCCACAAATCCCAATAATTTCATGGGGGAATTCATTCTCTTAAATACTTCTTTATCTTTAGTATTTTGCACATAATAGCTCTTCCATATGAAACTATAGAATAACGTAAATGAAAAATGCATCCCCCACTCCTTTCTCGGTAAATTGCTTTTATAACCACCTGTAATAAAATGTTCTCCTTGCTTTAAAAGAGCAGCAGTGAGGACCGGGGTTCTGTTTGGTTTGTTTTGCTGCACTTTGTTTTGCTCTGTTCTGTCAAGTGAGTCTTTTACGGGGGATCGTGCAGGAAGGAGTTAGAGGGAGAAAAGGAAAGACAGAGCCCCAAATGGTGGTCACTGACCCTATAAATTGCTGAATAAATACAGCTACTCATTCTGCTCCTGAGAGAACTTTATGAAACTTCACCAGAGAAGGGCCTTAGCCTCTCCCATGGTTTATGGACTGAACTTTAAAACACTGTGCATTATGTTCATAGTTTATATTCATTTTTTTGTATTTTCTTTTTATTGTATAATTACTTGTGATGATTTTGCCAATGACTCATTTGCAGAGTTCCCAACCAATATTGGTAGAGAGATTCAAGAATAAATATGTATGCATGCACTCACAATTACACACAAGCAGCCACAGAGTAGAAATAAAATAGGAATTAAAGTCCTACAAGCCTTCTGAGATAATTACTTTCATAGCCTTACATAACTACAAATTTGATTCTTGTCATGGTTGCAATAAAGATAAGGCCAGCAGAGAGCACCACATGCACTAGCTTTCGAAATATTCTTTGGATTGCTATTCACAGAATTTAATGAAAACGTATTATTTCTCATTGTAAGTTTTAGATTTTCTCCACTTAATGAGCCAACGTATCCTTTTATTTGAAAAGTAGTGTATTTAAACATTGTTCTGTGTTTTCGTACATCCTTGGTGCATTCCCATATTACTTTATTTAGTGGAAGTTCAATATTTAATAAAATAAATTTCTAAAAGTGGTTCACTGTGCAAAATGATGATCATAATAATGCTAATCCTTTTTCATTAGCACATACTAATCAGAGTGATGATTTCAGTGTGGTATTTTTTATACATGCATATAACATATTTTGGGCATTTCTCCAGTCCATTACCTTCACTTCTTCTCCTGCTACTCTCTTCTCTTAAGTCCCTTTCTTCTACAATATAATGTATTTTCTGGAAATACGCTAGCAGAGCTGATGTAAAGTATTCTCATTGTTAAAATAATAACTATGTGAGATAATGAATGTGCTCATTAGCTACATGATATATGCATTTCACAGTGTATATATACTTCAAAACATCACAGGATTTTCATAGTAAATAAAATTTTATCTATCAGTTTAAATACTGTAAAGTGAAATTTTTAGGCCTTTAACTTTCTTCTTACTTTAGGCACACAGACTGATAAGTTGGTAGTAGAAAATTATGGTAGTCATCTCTGATTTAGCAAATTGCTTGAAAGTATAGGATATGGTAACATATTTAAAGTGGAAAATGGTTGTCAGTCCATAGTAACTAGTTTCTTAAAATCACTTTAGAGTTTAGAAATTCAATTAAATATACAATTACTATAAATAAGAGGAATGATCTAGCATATAATAAAATGCCTAAATGAAGTGGGAATAAAATGGTCACAGGTGTTGTAATATGGAAGCATATCATTAAAAATAGTCACATACACAAAAATTTTTAAAAACTATAAAGCTGTAACTTAGTGGAATTGATGCTATAAAGATACTACACTAAAAAGCTTTTGTACTTGAAGTACCCAGTAAAATCCTAGAGACAATAGGACAATACAAAATACAAATAAAAAATTGTATTTACTATGAAATTCTGTGATGTTTTGAACTATATATACATTATGAAATGCATACATAATGTAGCTAATCAACATACTGATTTTTTCACCTAGGTATTATTTTAATGAGAATACTTTATATCCACTCTGCTAGCATATTTGAAGAATATACATTATATTGTAAAAGAAAGGGACTTTCCTGATCTATAACAGGCTATTTCAGTAGAACCTTATGAAGTAGTTAAAAATGATTATATAGATTTATATGTCAAAGTAAAATGTCATTAACATTTTTATGCAATATATGCACATATTATAGCATGCAATTATATATACATTACACATAAAACTATAGCTATGTTTTTAAGGGGAAAAGGATTATTTAACTTGCAGTTTGTGCAGCGTTCAGTCCATAACTGGCTGACTCCAAGGCAGCGTGGCACGTGGTGGGGGGACAACAGCTCATGGGGGAAGAAGAAAGAAAAAGCAATGAGAGAGACAGAAGATGGAGGGAGCTATAGTTATGTATTTTAAAAATTTGAATTTTTAAAAGGAATATGTATACTCATATGTGTATGTATATATGTGCGTGTGCATATATTTATATACACATAGCACACCAAAACTTATGTGTGTATATACCTACACACACACAAATCTGTGTTAACACTGATTACTTGTGGTAAAGGGGATTTTAATAATCTTTGAATGGTTTGTTGTGCTTGCTTATGTTCAAACTTTCAAAATATAAATGCTTCTTAAAGAACAACATATAAAATATAGAAATGATTTGAATCGTGGACTTGCTTATCCTTCCTTGATAAGGAGAATAGAGATTTGCTTGCTTTCCACTTTTGGGAGATTGCCTTGTTTTGTCTCTAGATAATCATATTTATTGAGCTTGGTTTGTTATCATCAATTTATGCAACATTGTAGGTGAGAGAAATATTGTGATATTTATAGAGCTAGATCTTCATTTGCTCCTTTTTTTTCTAGTTTAATCTTTAAAAAGCCATAATTTAGTCATAACTGGATTTATTATGTGAGTAAATGATTTGAGAAAGAAGTTAAGTGAAGAAAATTTGAAAGGAGAAACTTCCCAGAGACACCAGATTTTGGAAAGGGGATCTACCTTGCATATCTGCACAGATTTGGGAAATGCCTTTGGCGATTAGGAGCCCCAGGAAGATGTACCTGTGCTCCAGGGCCTGAATACAGGCCAGGAAAGAATACAGAGAAGCTGAAAGTGAAGAACTCCATTTTCAAGGAGCAATTTGACCCCACTAATACATTTTGAAAAATATTTTTTTCTTCAGTTGGGGCTCGCAAAGGTGGTATTTAAATGTGAACTAATTAAAATTTTAACATTTTTGGCTTTAAATTAGAACACTGGAGGATAAAACTAATGCTAGCGTGGAACTCTCTTCTGAATGTGCTGCCCATACTAATGGTGCATTTAGCTCTTCGACTTGCTAATTACTAACATACATGTTTCTCCCAGGCCTAGGGTAGATTCTGTTACTAGCCTCAATTGCTGTGTGTGGGGAGCATTTGAAGATGGTGTCTTTCTGTTTCTCTCGAATTACATTATTCCATAGTCTCCAAACTAGAGAAAGTTACTGTGCTGAGTGGAATAACTGAGCTTCATTTAAAGACACGAAAATCAGAAATTGAGATTCTTTTTCAAGAGAAAGTTATTTACACAGTTAAAGTTTAAATAAAGGTGAAACCCCCAACAAACAAGCCCTAACCCCTTAGTACCCTTCCTAAGGGTTAAAGTGAGAGTTACCTGACCTTCATCATGGGAAGATTTTCCAGCCACACAGACATCCCACTGTAATCATGTCTGTTCTTCTTCATTTTTCCTGGAAATCCTTAGAGGATTCTAGTTTGATTAGTCAGTAATCTTTTGATTCAAAATTGGAAAAAGTGGCTCTTACTGCTCAAAAGTAAAACTTCTATTATTTACATGCAAGAAAGAAAATGCCCCCTAACTGCTTCTGAGAAAATATAAGTTCCCTCTAAGAAGGCTTCAGAATCCAGGTCTTCCTTTATTTGTGTGTATCTTATCACATACAAACTTACAGTATTTATTCTTATTGTTACATCACTTAGTAATGCACTCTATGCTTCTACTTCCTTTTCAATTATTTAGTAACTCCTTAAAAATAACATGAACATCTCCTACTTCTAACTTCATCCCAGGCCCATTGTCCTATGGGGTACAGTAGACATAAAGGACACTGAAATATTGTTATTGTTTAAAATTTCTATCAAGTAAAACGTGGCTTTTGTTGGACATGGTACAGTACCCCACCCCTATGACACACATGGCTTATTTCATCATAATTTGTTTTATTTTAGTCATGGACTTTATACTGTGCTGGTAAATGTTTAACAATTGTCTTTCCAGAAGGAAAAAGCAAAGTTTTGCATGTAGAATTTGCTAATCTCCAGGGTAAAATCTCTGAACAAGGCCAGTCTAGAGATACCAATGTGATATCTCTGAAAAATTTATTAAGAAAATACAGGTCTCAAACACCGCCATGCACAGACTTTGTCACACTGACACCCCAAGGTGTTCGCCACTTCCTAAGACTGTCCGAGTTATTGGTTATTTGTATTCTGTCTGTCTTCCTTCCAGGCAGAGAAAAACGTCCAGCAGCGAGCAAGCGCTTGGTAAACATTTGTTAGAAAGAAGTATAACTCTGGACTGAACATTCAATATGTTAAAAATTTTAAATAATGATAATAGCAAAGATACCATTTGAAATTGTTACAAGTTGTATAATCTAATACTTTGGAAGCATCTCCTGAGAAAATGTGGGAAGAGGTGACTAGTATATCACTTTTATAATGTATTATTTCACTTTTATCTTCTAGGCTGTCCTAAAAATATAAATATGAATTTGAGGAAATATGAGGTTGAGACACACAAAGAAAAAAGGAAAAAAGCAGTAAGCTTTGAATTTGCCTCATTACTAAGAGATCAATCATGACTTCTGACTGTAAAAACAGAAAAATGTTCACTTCAAAATGAAAGAAAAATACCATTTCATATTTTATGAGTCCAATAGGCAGAAATAAAACACTAAAAGAGCAGAAAAACATTGCATTTGTGAAATATATGTATTATTGCCTATGGCAGAATTGAAGTAAAAATTAATTACTATATTTGTGATATGCAGTTGATAACCAGTAATTTAATACAAGTAAGGCTGTACACCTAAAGGATGGCTATTCAGATTTCAGCTTTTCTCCTTTCAAAGTTCTTTTCCCATTTCTTGTGAAAGAAATAAAAAATAATAGGAACTGACTTTTAATATTTCCATTTCATCTTTAATTTTCTAACATCCAACTCTGAATTAGTAACTCATTTTATCCTGAATGTTAGTAACTTTTAATGTAGATACTGGAGTACAGTGTTTTTTTACCGTGTATATATTTGAAAATTTTATTATATAATGAGCACAAAGTAATTCGCAAAATGGTTTTTACACATCCGGTCATTACAACCTCTGCGAGTGCTTGTTGGTGTCTTTGCGACGTATAATGAAAAATATGGTGAGGGCTGTTACCAAGTCCCCGCAGAGGAGAGGCGGGCCCCTGCAAACGCCCGGGGAGGCCTCGTTCCTCTCAGTCAGCACATCGGGCCCCGTGTCACTTCCGACTCTTTCTCTAAGTCTGAATTACCATGAACAGGAATATTTTGAATTGATGCAGGGCATCAAGGCAGCCACAATGGCGCAGCTAAAGGCGCTCAGGAGAGAGGACTTCCGGCACTGTTTCAAAAAGCGACAAAAACGATGGGACAATTGTGTTTGAAGTGAGAGGGGATATTTTGCAGGAGATTAATGGCAATGTGTCTTTAACTGTAAGACTCTTATTTTTCTATTTATTTATTTTTATTAGTACACATTTGTGATACATAAAAAGTACATTCATTACTGGAGTTGGTACATATATATATATATATATATATATATATATATATATATACATACATATATATATATATACAAACTTAATCCTTTTTACTTTTCCTTTCTTTTCATACTCTTCTCCCTCCTTCTGTCCCTAGATTCACTTCCTATCTCCAAAAGATCCACCACAAAAATGTGAAAACAATAAACAATCATGGAATTTCTTATCCAACTTGATGAATACACTAAGAATCTGCTTCATCAGCAACAGACATATTAAGTAGTTACCAGAACAAATTTAAGGATAAAATAAATGTAACAAGATGCTCTATAATTTCAAAAGACATAATTATTTATATTCTGAAAGCCATTTTACTCATCTTAATCTACTGTGAGTTTGACAAAGCTGTATAAATTTAAAAGCATAATGTGATAAGTTGAATTAGTCAAAAATATTTTCTGATGCTTAGCTTCAAAGAACTTCAGTTTGAAGGTACTATTTTCTCATCTGAAACTGTGCTCATTATACTCCACTTTTAATCTAAGTAAGTAGATTTTTCTTGGTATGCTAAGTTTTTAGTTAAACCTCTTGATTTTGTCATATAATTTAAAAACTTTCAATTAAGTGAAACAGACCTTAACTAGCTTTAAGTGAACCTTCTAAAAAGAACAGATTTTATATTTCAAAGTAGGAAGTTTTATAATTAACCTGTATTTATATAAATTGAAACCAGTATAATTATTCTTTAGGCCTTTGTCCTAAATTTCTTTCATACATTCCTTTCTTTGTATATATCTCAAGCACAAAGAAAACAAGACAGAATAATATATATGCATATTATTTGCACAGTATTTAATCACTAAATAATTTTTCTTATATATTCTGTGTGCATATGTACATACCTATAACTGGAACTCACAAATGAAAGGTTGAAATCGCTAAATTTTCAATAAGATAGAATCACAAGTAGTATTTCTTAGTTTTGAAACAGAAATTCTGGATTCTACTACTCTTTAAGGAAATTGTTTAGACTGCCCTGTGTCTCAGTTTACTTACCTGCAAAATGGGCTAAGACTACTCATTTTTCTAGACTACAAAGATAAGACAAAAGGGAGAGACAGGAAGGGAAAGAGAAAAGAAGTGCTAACCTAGAATCCAGCCTGGTGTGTACAAATTACTAAATAAGTATTTATTGAATTAATTCCATCAATTGCAGAGTTTTTTTTTTTTTTTTTTTTTTTGCAGTACTGGGGATCGAACTCAGGACCCTGCGCTTGCTAGGCAAGCACTTATTCCACTGAGCTATATCCCCAGCCCGAATTAATTCCATCAAAATACAGTTATCACTGTACTAAACTACTGCATATCATTTAGAGAGTGTTGTGCTTGTGTAACCAAATAACTAAAATAAATGTATAATTACAGATATTTTAACAATTCTGATTAATCTACAACAAAGCAACCCACATGGAATAAGTCAATTGTACTGACTTTGATCAAATCTGGTCACTGGTACAGGACTGACCAAATACTGATGAGACCTAAGCATGGGCATATCCACCCAAGAAAAAAGAGATTTAGGAAATTTTCTTACATATTTCAGTACCTTAAAATGAAGTTATAAATTTTGTAGAAAGATGTTATTCATACTTCCAGAATGCAAATTCTAAGACAATGAATTAGCAGTCACTTTTACACTTGTATAGACATAAACTAAGGCCATAGAACCTGCCATACCAGGAACAATAAGTGATGCATGCATAATGATTTGTGCTTCCTCTAATTTTCCTTCTTAATCATTGAAAACAAAAATCCTATGGAGTACCACAAAGGTGAATGAATAGAACAAATTTTCAGTGAGGGAGCTCCAAGACATAAGTTAAGGCGCATATCACGAAACGTCTGGTGCCGAAGGTTCACTAGGAAATAAAAATTCACAAACCCCGCCTGCATAAACTCCAGGCTCTGGGATTGTATTCAAATAGGTATAATTAGGCTTTTTACACTGATGAATTAAGCCAGTCAAATACATATTTCTAATAAAGTATGTTGTTGAAAAGTCTATATTAGTGGTCAAGGGATTTGTATTCTTTTCATCCTGTTATTGAATGAGCTTTGACACTTTCTGCGAAACCTCTGATATCATTACACACAATTCAACTTCTTTCTGTTGCCTAATTCAGGAAATGTGAATAATGAGTATCAACTAGAGTTGCTGCTTCCCTCTCTGGCTTCTCAGAGTGCTTCTGTTAATAAGTGGTGCGCTTAATTTGGCTGCTTGTAAGTCAGAATTTCCTGCTTTGCCCACTAGCTGCCAACTGGGATCGAGCACTGTTCCAAGAAGGCAGGAGTGTCATGTTACACTGACCTGCATGAACAGTGCATAACATAGCATTTGCGACACTCTTCAGGTGGGTTCCACACTTGTGTGAAAAAAATTGTATATTCTTTTCTGTTTCCAAACCATATTTACCTGTGTCATCCCACCAGAACCTCACAAAACTCAGTGAGCTTGCAGTTAGTTTTCTCCTTTAACTGAATCTCTACAAGATTAAATGTTATCATTTCTCTTGTTAGACAGATGAGGAAACCGAGAATCAGTAACTGACTTTGGCCAACCATATAATCAAGACTTCCCATTCAAGATCACAGTTCTTCTGAAACACTTAATGGAAAGAAAGTCATACTGAGCTATAGTTTTAGGTGCGTCTTTAGAGTCTACGAATGTGTTGTGGCCAATCATCTTTGACTTTCCCAACCATTGGTGAAATGTTACTTTTTTTTCCTCCCCTGTAGACAATATGGAAAAGATATTTAGAAATCACCCATATTGCAAACAGAAGAAAATGACATCAATTATATGCAAATATTTTGCTGCAAAACAAGGTCTGCTTTTAAGAATTTATTGCCAGCCAGAACAAGTCAGCTCTGCCACAGGGGAGGGTTTGGGCTCGGCTTTGTCATTTCTAGTCCTGCAGCTACACCCAGCCCCCTTATGCTCTTGGAAGGCTTCCCTTAGCTTCTGAATAAGGAAATGAGTCCCTACTGTTTCAAGAGAGTGACAGCAGTGCTTTTGTTGGGGCAGAAAAGTCATAGTATCTGAAGGTTCCAATAATTAAATCCGGATCAGCAGACTCTAAAGTCAGCCTTTTAATGATCCCTCACTGGATCACAGGCTGCAGGGACTATGCTGAACCCCAAGGCTAGGGCCTGCCGCATGGCAGTGATAATCCTGGCTCAGTTCCTGGCATATGCCAATCAATACTGGTACTTCTCAATAATCATTGGCTAGAAATCAACCTGAAGCGGTGCCTAAGAAATATTTTTCCAACTTATTGATAGAAATCGATCTTGCTTTTTAAGGAAATTACATCTTGTACCCCAGTCGTAAAGGGAGACTTCGTGGTGGGACTCCAGCCTTCTGTCCGTTATCTTTAATACTGTTATAAACTAACATTCCAAAACTCTTTAACAGAAATTAACAGTCACTGCCTTTAAATCTCAGCCATTCTTACACTTAAGAAGATGGGATTATTGGGTGGAAAATTTCTCTTCCTCTGAAAAAAACCCGTGTCTCCCCGCATCCCTGCCCCGCATCCCTCTCTTCCCTGACATGCACTGAGCATTTCATTGAGTGCAAAGTTGACAGAAAGCCACGCGCAGAACCCCCAGCGCGCTCCCGGCCGCGCAGCGAAGTTCCAGGGCGCGGGGCCGAGTCCCTCGCGGTACCTGCTCTGCCGCGCGCGGCTCTGCGTTCCGCCGCGGCGGAACAGTTGCGTCCCCCTCCGGCTGCCAGCCCACCGCGCCTTCTCCTCCGCCACCACCTTGCAGCCTCCCCCCGCCCCCTCCTCCGCGTCTTCGCTCCCCGCCCCCGCCCCAGTCTCCTCCTCTTTTTCTCACTACGAGCGCGGCGGAGGCCGGAGCGAGCGCCCCTCGGCTCCGCGGCAGACATGGCGACGCTGACAGCGGTGCAGCCGCTCACTCTGGACCGAGGTGAGAGCCGCCGCGCCCCGCGCTCGGCCCCGCGCCCCGCGGCTCCCCGCGGACGGGACGGCGGCGCCGGGCGGGGGCGCGGGCCGAGGGGCGCGGGCGCGATCGCGTCCGCAGCGGGACACTCTCCCCCGGGCTCCGCCCGCCTCGTCCCGCCGCCCCGGCGCTGCGCTCGCCCCGCCGGCTCCGGAGTCCCGGCCGCCAGCCCGAGCCGGGCCGAGCTTGGCGCGGAGGCGCGGGCTGGAGAGGGGCTGCGGGGGAAGTTGGTCCGCGCCGAGGGCGAGGCGGCCGGGCAGCCGGGCCGGGGCCGCGGGGGCGCAGGGGCGCTCGGGGCGCAGGGGCGGCGCTGGGCGGCGGCGCCCGGGTGGGAAGCGCCGCAGCGCGGACGCCGAGCCTGTCTCCGCCCGGCCGTGCCGCTCGTTGCGGGGTCGCCCCGCTCCTCCGCCGGGAGCTGCGGCGGTGGCAGCTCTCAGGGCCCCGCCGCGGCCAGGTGCCGCCCGGCTGCGGAGGGCGCGGGGACAAAGCGCAGGCCGGGCTACAGCGGAACTTCTGCCCCGACCCTCCGCGTCCTGCCTACTACTTGAATGCGGACACAGTTCGCTGCCTCCCTGGGGTCTCCTCGGGCCGGGCGCGGGTGCTCCGCGGTGCTGGGGCCTCCCAGGTGCGACCCGTGCGGGGGGCACCTCTCCCTGCGCGTTCCGGTTCCCGACGCCCAGTTCACAAGGCGCTCGGGTCCCGCGGCTCTGCAGAGAAAAGGCAGCCGCCAGCTCCGGTCCGCGCGGCCGGACTTAGGACCCGGGCGGCCATTTGGAAGTGATGTGCTCAGAGGGAAATGACTGAGACCTTGTCCCTCTAAAATGTTTCTTTGGAGCGGACTGCACTGGGCAAGGCAAGAGAGCATCCTGCTTTGAGCAAGGCGAAACGGGATGTAAGGGCTCTAACAGGGAGAGAGCTCGCATGACTTTCACTCCATCTGTTGGCGCCAGATGTGCCTGCCCGTAGCAACCCTAGTTGGAGTGCGAGTTGAAGAATCAAAAATAATTGATTTGATGTTGGAACTCTTGATTTACAAGCTAGTGGATTAATCACAGCGGTCAAAGAGCTCGGAAATGCGTTGTATAATCTGATCCCCCTCCATATCATCATCTCCGTTAAGCAGGACAAACCCATTGCCAGGAAGAGCCAGGCAGATGGCGCGCTATTAGAAACTGTGGCTGTCCCAAGTATTCCTGTTTTAATGTGATGTGCTCTTGTATTTCCCTGTTAGTAAATCACAGTCATTAAACATCCCAAGTGAAACTGTATTAGGCAATCTGCAGTTCCAAGACCGCATACCTGAACAATTTTGTACCTCAGCGCTCCCAAACATATTTCCTGGCATACCTGAGTTTCTAAGAGAAGGTGTTACCCCAGCAGGCCAAGATTTATTCTTAAAGTTTGTTCTCGTTCACATCTGATCTGTGTGTGCAGCAGCTTGGGAATCAAGCTGCGTTAGGTTTCGACTGTGCGTGGATCTGAGTGAATTCACCGGCATCTCACATACCCTAACGTAGGAGTGAGGGGTGATTGGTATCACTGCTGCCCATGAAATCAATGTATGTTTCTGTTTTTTCTGTCTTATCACGATTGCTGCCTTCCTATGATTTGGTGATGAATTCCACTGCACTGAGGAAATGAGGAATTCTAAAGCTTTTTCCTTAAAAACTGCCTGATGTAAAAGGTAGCCAGATGATACTTCTGTGGGACCGGGTTGCTTCTCTGGTACTCACACGGGGTGTTGGTTAACTTCTTCGGACCTTCCGTTCCTTCTCTACCTTACTGAGAGCTGGGATTATTCAGATTCATGTGGCATTAGGAGTCTATAATTGAATTAATGAAGTTAGGAGCCAGTGTTTGGTCACCTGCTGGGAGGTCTTATGGATGCTCCTCTCCCAGGCTGCTTTGGTGGTACCCTTGTATGTGTTCTAAATTTGCCTAGTGCTTCAGTCTCACCAGAGCTTTTTATCACCCTTTGTCACATTTGTGTTCCCAACGTGAGGAGCTCTTTGAGGAAAGAGACCATTTCTGAATTCATGTTTGAATTCTCAATGCCTGCCACCATCAGTGACTTGAGATCAGCAGCTAATGTAAGTTGGTGTCAGTAAACTAAAGACAGTAAGAACTCAAGTCCTACTAAGTATGGGGATTTAGTAGCAAACTGCAGTATGGTTCACAGGGCTACTGCAACATGTCAGCACTGGAAAAGATGAGCTGACGGAGCTGGCCGGTGGCTCCAAACTTCCTTTCCCCGTTCACCTAAAGGAAGTTCCTCAGCAGCGGCAGCTCTCAAAGCTGCGATTTGTAATCAAGAAATGTGGCAGGCGGGAAGAAGGGCAGAAGTAACAGAGCCTTCCCAGAGCGTCACGGAAGGTCACAATCCATATTTTTAGAAGAGCTGCTTTTCTTTCCTAGTGTCTTTATTTTACAAAGAAAAAGCATGAAGGACAATCGATGAGATGTTTTCTTAGTGGGTGTTTTATGTTAAAATCCAATTCTTCATACTCAGTGCCCTTTGACACAGTAAATTTATTCATCTGGAATCTTCAAGGCAAGATTTTAAGCAAACAAATCAAAGCTGTGGGTTGAAATTCATATTTACTCTTCCTTCAAGAAGTTATAAACTTCTTGTTATAGACATGTTTTAACATGTTCAGAAATCTGTACGTTGCTTCTTGGGTCTTCTCTGGGAAGCAGGACCTCTCAAGATCCAGGGCGGGTCCCGGAAATGAGCAGGACGGCTGAAGGTGTCCGGAACTGTGGTCCGTCTGCCGTGAAGACATCAGATCAAACCGTGGAGACCTCTAGGCCTCTTCAGTTCAGTCCCAGTTCTTGATATTGTTCACTCACTGAGTACCTAATAAACACCAGCATCTCTTATAAAATAAGTATACGTTAAAGGGTTAGGCAAATGTAATTTCAATTTTCATGGTAATTAGGCCCTAGCAGGAAGGAGGAGATTAAAAAGAAACAAACCCTCCATACAAAAGCAACAAAATTCATTCATCCATCCTTCAATATTCATGTATCATCTATGCTATGCAAGATGTGGGAATACTAGGAACAAAATTTCTGTTTCTATGCTTTGTAAAGGATGAGTGGGGAAGACAGATAATCAGAGACTCATTGATTAATTCATCAAATAAATATGCCAAACATTGTTGTAAGCACCTGGACAGTGATAATGAGCAAAACTGGTAAAATCTAACGGTGCTTACACGCCAGTAAAAGTAACATAATGAACACGATACAACTATAAGTACTAGAGGCAAGAGGTAAAACTAGAAAAAGAGGAATGATTGGGGTTACTGTTTTAGAGAGATCAGTCAGGAGGGTGCTCCTGAATTGGTGACATCTGAGAAGAGCTCTGAAAAGAAGTCAGGCAGTTAATCTAGCAAGTGTTTGCAGAAGGGTACTCAGGAGGAGGTATTCATGGAAAGATCAAGGAAACTAGTGTGGAAAACTGAGTAGAAGAAACAGTGGTGAGAATGAGATGTTTGCAAGGAAGTAGCCCAGGGCCAGATGATGCGACTGAGTTTTCAGTAGGATTTCAGGAGAGTTGAGAATATGGAGTGTTCTGAAGAAAGATGTCTGACTAAATTTGCATGTCTGTATATGGGTCCATACATCTACAATTCGAAGATATCAATGGATAAAGCAACAACTACTGTTGAGACCATATCACCTTGTCTATAGATTAGTTGTGATTGTACTATTTTCTATGATAATGGGTGTCTGTTTGTCAATATGTTTTTGTACTTTTGTTTCTAAAATAAAAAAAAAAAAA
>PVLD010022414.1:0-29375 GCA_004027595.1 Dinomys branickii
TTAGATACTCCCTACCTAGTGACCTGGGTGAGGTGTGTAAGACTGCTCCCCCACCCTCCCAGGGTTCCCTGCAGGTATAGGGATGGATCTCCTCCCCCACTCGGTGATCTGGTCGCGAGCGCCGATATCTCACCAGTTATTGGAGTACTTGCAGGCATGAAGGTTCCAAGGTGCCAGTCTATCCTTTGGGGCTTTCTGCACGGCTCGCCCGATGCGCACGAAACGTGAGACCGCTGGGCGTTGCCGCTGCCAGAGAGCCGATCTCTGTCGGGAGTCTCTGAAGAGCTGCGCCGGGTCGGGGGGGCGGGAGGGATCGAGCTGTCTGTATTCTCGGGGCGCCAGGACCCAGCAAATCCCTCTCTCCCGCGCGGCCCGCCCGACACGCGCGAAACGTGGGATTGCCGGGCGTCTCCGCCGCTAACGAGCCGATCTCTATCGGGAGTCGCCGGGGGTCTGCGCCGGTTCGGGAGGCGGGAGGGATCGAGGCGTCCGTGCTCTCAGGGCGCTAGGATCCAGCAAATCCCTCTCTCCGCTTCCGGCGGCGTTTGGGGCCCTCCACGCGGCTCGCCCGACACGCGCGAAACGTGGGATTGCCGGGTGTCTCCACCGCTAGCAAGCCGATCTCTGTCGGGAGCCGCCGGGGGGGCTGCACCGGCTCGGGAGGCGGGAGGGCCCGAGGCAGCCGCGCTCCCACTGTGCTTGGACCGATCCCAGCTTCTTCCCAGCGCGGATCGTCCCTGGCTCCCAGCGTCTGGGACTTTCCCATGTCTCGCCCCGGCAGCCTGGTCCGCCCTACCACATCTCCCCCGGCATCTCAGAGAAATACGCCCAGTTTAAACTTCCCAGCCGAGGTCCCGGCATTCATGCTCGCCAAGTCTGTCTCGAGCTGGTGGTGTTTATTAAGGAGGTTCGCTCCCTTGCTGCTCACCTGGTCGCCATCTTCCCCGGATCTCCAGAAATTCTTTACATTCATTTTTCCAATGTGTAGACCTGAATGAAGATCAAAATGAGAAGTCAATAATAATTAAAATATATGTAAATGGAGATTACAAATGGAGGAATGTGGACCCTTATGAATTGACTTTTATGATAGATAAGAGCATATGTAAACTTAAGAGGTTAAGTGGATTATTTAGAATTCTAGCTCTTAATCTTATGATGCAAGAGAATTTATCAGTGAACATATAATTGTGTGTTTCTTTGTATTTTGTTCTTTTAGGCAGTCAAAAGTCTTCATTGATTTTATCAAAATTTTACTACAGAACACTATAACCAATGATTTCTGAATTTTATACTTAAATGTCTTCTTATTTAGTAAATTCTAGTCTCAAGAATTTTATTTTATTTTTTTGTTTTGTTTTGTTTTGTATCGGGTATCAAACTCAAGACCTTGCGCTTGCCAGGCAGGTGCTTGTGCCACTGAGCTATATCCCCAACCCCTTTTATTCTATTCTCAAGAATGAAATTTAGTAAATTTTATTCTGAAACAAACTCCAAGACCTCATAATATTCAGAAAAGAGAAGCAGAAGCAATGTAAATTTTAAAAAAATCAACACAGCATTGGACGTAGGAAGTAACTAGAATACAACGTATTGTAAAAATTGGCAAAATGAAGGGAATTTATCACATTTTTCCCTGTACAACGACCTTGGAGGGTGAATGCATGCGGATAAGAGAGCTTTAATTATCACAGAAGATGGTACCTGACCACCGCAGACAGCACACGCTCGATGTCTTGCTGGAGCGGTGCAGGGCGCTGAGCAGCAGTCAGATGCTCCACGCCGCCCTGCGGACCCTGAGCCGGAGCAAGAGCGTTGCACTCAGGGCAGGAGAGAGAGGCTTCTCCTGGGCTCCGGTGTCTCCCGGTGGGCTGGTGGAGGTTTTCTTTCAACTGTATAATGGAGCTCTTTCCCTCACTCTTACACCCAGTGAATCTCTTGCTCTGAATGCCATTTTAAAACCAATGTAAGAACTTAAGTTGTTACTGGGGTGCACCGACATTGTTACTGGGGAGCACGAAATGACATTGTCAGGAGGACCTTATGTGAATTGTGAATTTCAGAGCCACCTGGGGAGGAGCTTTTAGTCATAGCTGTTTGACTGTGACTCTAGTGTTAGTCTTACTAAGGCGTTTTGTTAATTTCATTGTGTGTGACTATGACACTGGGTTAGAAGAGAGAATGTTTATATGTTGGAGGATGATTGGAACAAGTGACAAAATAACACGACATCTGAGATTTGCTTGAAAATACTTCAGCTGGGAATGAAAGATCAAAGAAACAGGGAAAGCAAACATCTCGACGATCTTGGGGATGGATCATCCCAGGCTTTGTAGGACGGTGGTTATGCAAGAGCAGGACTGGGTTCAGACCTGCACTGCACGGCCTTGGGTGAACTAATGTCCTGGGGGCAGCAGAGGTGGCAAGATGAGAGGGGGCAGCTGGGATGTGAAGATACAGGGTCGGTGGCTGTGTGGAAATAAGAATAACAGTCTCCTTAGCCACCACATCACATCGTAAAAACCTGTATTTTCAACTGAGAGCTTCCGTAAGTGCTTGCTGTAAGGGAAAGTATATTTTCTTTTGAACCAGAAAACCTAGACCTTACCATTACTTCTGTCACAAATCATCGCCCTTAAAATAAATTATTCAACTACACCGAGTTTCAGATTAAAAAATATAAATTAAGAGTGACAATCTTCATTGTACTTTATTCTTGTCATAGACACATTAATAAATTGAGAAAGATGTAAGGTACCAATATTTTCATTTAGCATATATGAAATAAAATTGACTTTTCCACATCTAAAATTTAAATATTGGCATTTCATAGATCTCAACCCACCTTCTCAATGGGGTAAAAATACACACAGAGAGTTTTTTTTTTTTTAAAGCACAAGAAATTAAAAGAACACTAAAAATGGTTACTTTCAGGAATCTTGGATTGGCTTTGTTTTTTCATCTTTTATTCATCATATTTATTTTTCATTCTCAAATGGTCATTTTTTATATTTAGACTCTCCCACTTTTATATGCACAAAATGTTGCTTTATAAAAGTAAACACCTGTATTTCCTCTGTGGGGAAGAAAGAGCAGAGCATAATGTACTTACTTCTCCTTTATCTGGAGTGTAGTCATACAGCTCATGCTTAATTCTCAGGTCCATTTTCTTAGCCTATCTGCTGTCCTGTCCTTGGTTAAAGAAGTGCTGTAAGCTCAGCTTGGCAGCAAATGACTGTAATCCCAGCATTCAGTGAGGCTGAGGCAGAATTCAAAGCCAGCCTGGGCAGCTTAGTGACTTAGCAAGTCACAGTCTCTAAATAAATAAACAAGGACTGGGAATATAGCACACTGCAAAGGACCGGGGTCCAGTTCCCAATACTGTCCTAAAGTAAGTGACTACGTCATTGCACGGCCCTCTGCCTTTTCGACCAGGCCCCAGAGGACTCCAGTCTCCCCACCCGCCCTGGGCAAGGAGCTGGAAGCTCTCTGCTTGCCTCTCGGGCACAGCCTTCCCGGGGACAGGGGAGCCACTGAATACCGTGGTGACACTGTGTGCAGCCACCTCCCTGCAGAGCACCGGTGATGCATGTAGAACTTTAAGATCTTCACAGTAAGAAATTTAATTCGAGGGCTGGGGATGGAGCTTAACGGCACAGCACCTGCCTGGCAAGAGCGCGGATGTGAGTTTAATTCCCGTACCAAAAAAAAAAAAAAAAAAAGATTTAATTTGAGGAATGTTAAGCTAGAACTAAAGATAATCTGTGCAACACCTCCTTGGTTTTCTTTTTATAACTTTTATTTTTGATTTGCCCGTGTTGGCAGCGCGTAATGACGTCACTCCTCGTGGGGAGTTGGTACGTGTACGTCACACATCTTCACTCTTTTTATTCTCCTTCTCCTCCCCTCTCGCTCCCCGCCCCATCTCTTGGTCTCTTTCCCATTTACATAGAGCAATCTCCCTGTTGCCCATTATCTGTTTTTGATTTTGCTCTTTATTTATATTTTGGGTACCTCAGCTAAGAAATCTTGTTATATTTAAGCTTGTGTGTCTGATGTATTTCACTTAACATTATGTCTCAAGGTGCATCCATTTTTCTACAAATGACTCAAGTTTATTCCTCTTTGTGACAGAGTAGTACTCCACTGTGTGAAAAAACCATGTTTTGTGTATCCATTCATGCGTTGAATAGAGAGGCCACTTCCAAGGTTTAGCCATCACGGATTGTGCTGCTATAAACATGAGTAAGCATGTATCACTTAATACGATGTCTTTAACTCTTTTGGGAAGATACCTAGAAGGGGAATACCTGGGTCAAATGGAATTTCTAAAAAGCTTTTTGAGGACTCTCCATAATGATTTCTATAGTGGTTGTACCAGTTTATATTCCCCTTAGCAATGTGAAGGGTGGTTTTTCCCACACAGCCTCACCCGTGTGTGTTATTATTTGATCTCCTGACAAGGGCCATGTTTTCTGCAATAAGATGGGACGTTAGTGTTGTTTGTTTGTTTTTATTGATACAAGGGTGCCTCAGTTCATGAATTTAATTCTTTCCCTGATTCTGGTCAAGAACCTAATCGGTGGTGAATCAAATCAAATTCAGTGGTTAGGTTCATTGTTGGCCTGTAGAACCAAGGTGCCACTATATAGGGTCCTATTATGTAGTTCAGGCTGGTCTTTTTCTTTTTCGTCCTGGCCTTGAACTCACTATATAGCTCAGAATGGCCTCAAACTTGGAGCAGTCCTCCTGCCTCAGCCTCCTGAATATTGAGTAAGTGTTGTTTTAATTTGCATTTTTCTATGGCTAGAGATGTTGAACAGTTTTTATTCATATACATTTACTCATATTTTTTCTTTTTTATATATTATCGTTAGGTAGAATGAATGTTAGTTATTTTTATAATTAGAGGGGAAACTTTAGAAAAAAGAACATGTTTCTTTTAAATAGAAAAGTATTATCTGGGTTAAGTAATGTGAAAGTGTTCTTTTAAAAATGCAGACTACTGTCTGATAAAAATAGTTAACATGTGCTTAAGACATAACACATCTAAGTGCTTTGCACGAGTCATCTCAGTCTCAGGAGCCCTGTGTTTGGGGAATGATACATGTGGAGAAGAAGTACACAGTGTGGAGAAGATAAAGCACATTGCTGAAATTTACCTGGAGGAGGGCACGGTGAGAATCTGAACCAAGACATCGTGGAGCCCAGTTCTGTGCTTTTAATCAAATAAACACAAGGGAGCATAACATCTCACGATTAGAACACGAGGATGTGGTATTGGAATGATTTCTGAAGTCCCATGCATCACTTTCAGAACCACGTTATGATGCTTCTCCAGTCTTCTTGAAGTACAACCATATTTAAACTTTTAAGGAGAAAAGCAAAGACCACGTGTGAAATTCCACTGCTTTTCAGGACCTCCTGAAACCACTTACTTTATTGGCATATGCATGCATGGAGTAATTCTACATCCGCTGGAAAACTACATTTTCCTATTTCTACACAATCACAACCCTGTCTGGTCGCCATCCTCCTTGTACTTCTGTCATGGTGAGACTTGAGCAGAGCTATTAAGCAGTGTCTCACCTGACTGGCATGAATTCACCTTCTCCTTTTGAGGTTTCCTCACAGGGGTGAGTGCTAGCGACCACAGGATGCAGCCAAAAGGAAACCAGAAATGCACCCTTGGAAGTCAGGCCCTAAAATTTCAAAAATTGGCAAAACTGACTGAGAGCTGAGTTACTTGAGGTATACATGATCGGTCATTTACAGTTTAATTAATAGCATTTATATTCTTCTCTGCCATTCTAACAATTGTGAAAACAGAGACAGAGAGAATATCTAGGTTGTATATCTACTCTTACATATAGCCTGTATATCTAGGTTGTCTGAAGCCACAGAAAATCTGATTAATATATTTCAGGCAATAATTTCTGTGTTTTGAGTATGAAGGGCATTACTGTGATCCTTTTACTGCTCTTGTGCTTGTAGAAATTTCACTATGTAGAATAGACTCCAGTAAAACCTATAGGTTTGCTTGATAAATATAATTAAACTCACTTATACAACATAAACACCATATATTCATTTATACTATCAATCATATCATGTTCCCCCAAGAATATAAGTACATAGCGAAGACAAAGGTATTTAAATTAAGGCATTCAAAATTGTCTGGCATGCTTATTCCAGGTGTGTTTCAAAATTCTACCCTTACAGATAGCTTGGGATTGGTTGGCAGGAGAGGAGACTGTTACAGTGCTCCTTTTGGGGGCACCCACGAAAGAGTGCAGTGGAGGTAAATCCTCCCTGAGGGCAGAACAGTGCTATGTGCAACTAGTTGTGCGGCTTCCTAGGAAGAAGTAGCCAGACGTGTGAGTACATATTCATTAGCTGTTTGCCTAGGCAGTCAAGAACTTGGAAGAAACGAGACTGCAAATACGACAACAAAGACATTTGATTTGGAGGTTTACAGATCGGTTAAAGGACATGAAGATAGTTCTGTCCTCCATGAACACTCAGGAAATGATGGTCTTTGACTAAAGTAGCTGTAAGAGATAGGAGCCCAAAGTCCACTTTCAAGCACGTATCTGAAGGATCCCTAAGAAAACAGGACCTGGAGAGAGATAAACTATTAAGAAAGCCTTTGTTGAGGAATGTAGGCATGAGTGGGGCAGGGAGAAGAAAGGCATTGAACGACCCATTTTCATGATAAGATGAAGAAGGCTAAGTGGAAGTACAGTAATTGCAAAGTCACATTAAATCTCTAAGCAGGACCATCTGCTTCTCAGAAAGTCCCAAAGTAAAAACAGATGGCATTAGGAGAAAACCCAAGTTTAGACCGGGAGGGGAAGTGAAGAACTGCATTTTAAGGAGATAATGAAGCTTGGGCTGTATCTGAGACTCTTATAGCATAGCACTCAGTCAACGAGGCACTAGGGGAGGGACCGCATGCGGGGATGAGTTGCTCGCTATAACTGCCATGGGTGTATCTGCTCACCTGTGGACACCCAGCCTGCAGGACTGGTAATAAAAGCTTCACTTTCAATGCTCTTCATAGCTGACTCCAGTGCTTAGGTCTGGGTAAGTGGATGGGTTCTTCATGGTAGCCTTGGCTCCAGGGATTAAGGTTATGCTGAGTAACACAAACTTACACCTAATAAAGCTGACTGGCTGTGACTACCACTCAGTGCACAAACCACCAGCAGCAGAGACTCTGCTGACCCCTGCTCTAGGACCATTCTCAGGCTACCTGGTGGTAACTTCATGTCTTGGTTACTTTTCTCTCGTTGCTGAGACAAAATATCCAATGCTCAAAATGAAGGAAGGAAAGGTTTATTTAGCTTACAGTTTGTGGAAGATTCCATCCATACTTGGCTGGCTCAGAGGTAGAGTGGCACATGGCAGAGGGCAAATGTTCATGGCAGCAGAGCACAGCAAAGGCAACCAGCGAAAGGGAGAAATGGCTGCAAGCAGCCTCTTTCTACCTCCTTTACGTTGTAGACAGGCTGCCCCCACCCAGGGGGTTGTAGCACTCACATAATCTCCATGCCCTCCTCTTGCACAGGCTCAGGATGTATACAAAGTAAGCACCCTGGTTTCCTGCTGAGTCACTTAGCCAAACCTCTGGACTCCCCAAGTTGACACAATGTATCAGCCATAACACTTGACCACATTGGACTCCTTTCATCAAGGAAGGAGCAGCATTTTGTTCTTACAAGAAAAGACCCTGTGAATGTGGATTTGCATTCTCCCCATACAATGCTTCTGCCGAAACCATTGTCTGTGCCCTGCTCTGATGCCCTTTTCACCATTAAGTCACTCCACACAGTGTTGCTTCTCACCAAGGAATCACTTCCTGGCCAGAGTAGTGCAGCGATAGGCTTATGCTCACCAGCTTTACTTTTTTACTCTATTCCCCATTACCCTGAAGCAGGTGGCCTGACAGAATGACAGACTAGCATTCTGACAATACTCTTTTAATGCCCCAGAAGGCTAAAAATGCTGTGAATTAATGTCCAGTGTATGGAACTGTTTCTCTCATAGCCAAGACTCACAGGTCTGTGAATCCAGGGGCAGAAATAAGTATGGTACTGATCACCATTATTTCTAGTGACCCACAGCAAAACTTCTGCTTCTTGTTCCCAGGAATTTGGGTTCACCTGGCCTAGAGGTACTAGTTTCCAAGCAAGCAGTGCTTTCAGCAGGAGACACAGTGCTTCCACTGATCTATAAGTTAAAACTGCCCTGTCTCTTTGGGTTCCTAATACCTTTTTTTAATTTCAGAGAGGAAAAAAAAGTAAAAGCAATGATATGAAATTTCAAAATAAGACAATAGGGAATTAATAGTGGTTAATACATCATGTACTGTTATCTTCAGAGTAACTGCTCAGATTATAAGATGTAGGCATAAAAATTGTTCAAACATTATAAGCACAAAGTTTTTTAATGAACTAATAGAAATTAGTAGTATGATTATTTTCACTCTTGTATATACATGTTTTTCTTTTCCCTTCTTTTCTCCTTTCCCCCATCCCAGATGTTCTGTCCTTTTGAGCAGTTTCTTCCCATTTCACAATATCTATTGTACATTTTGAATCTTATTTACTCTTGAATTTCTTACACTAGGGAGACAATATGATGCTTACATGTGTGTGATTTATTTCACTTATGAGTACGGTCTCTAGTTGTATCCAAGTGACCAACTTAACTACAAAGAGAAATGTGACTATTACTCCACAATGGAGACAAGAAAAGTATGTCTGGGACACACAAAATCCCTTAGGCAATGTTTTATTATTGTCATGCACTGTGATTAAGTTCAGAGGGAGACTGTAATGTAGTTCTGCCCAAACATTCTAGAAATTGAGTACCCCAACTGCAGCCCAAGCCCACATATTTATCACGAATTGCTGACAGTGCCATTGAACCTGAATACTGAGGTTTTAATTTAGAAAAAACAACTGCCATCTGATGTTTGGCTGCTGGGGAAACGCGGCTTCCATGCTTGCAGAGAGGGCTCTGCAGTGTGAACCATAGGTTTGCCACATTGGTCCGGACACCTAAGGATTGGAGGTTTGACGCTCCCACCAGGTGAAGAACCCCAGCTGATGTGCTTGTGGAAAGCAGAGAGAATACAGAATGAGTGTTAGAAGGGGCGTAAACATTACCGGAAGTCTCTCCTCTTCTAGGGAAGGGATGAGCGCATTTTTGGTTGTATGTAGGATAGTTGTGTAATGTAAGGGGAACAACGACATTGTTATTGCTGTTATTTGGACTTTATATGGTTTCAGGAGATGTGTATGGGTCACACTAGACAAGGGGTGAAATTGTAGCAACTATTCCCTACAAAAATTCCACCACAAAAGAAGACAAAATAAAACATCCTTGTTGCTTTTGTGCACAGTGTTTTGCCTATCTATTCAATCTAATTCCTCTATTTTATTGTCTGACTCCACCTTTCCCTTACTTATGTTCTGTCTAGTTGTTCTGTTCATTGTTGGTAATGAGTATAGAAATCTGCATCCATTATTGTAAAACCTACTTTTCTATGTAAGTTTTTGCTTCATATATTTGATTGCCTTATTAGATGTGTACATGTTTTAAATGTTCTATCTTCTCAAGGTGAAACTTTACTTACATATCATACACTCCCTAGTGGCTAAACTTTTTAAAATTGAAGCCTGCTTTCTCTGATACAGGTATAGTCACTGCTGCTCTTTTTGGTTAATGTTTGCATGGAATACCCTTTTTATTCTTTCCTGTTCAACTACTTATGACTTTGAACCTAAATTGAGTCTCTTACAGATTGTACAAGGTTAAATCATATTTGTTGTTCCTTGAGTCATCCCTTTTCTATAAGAGTATTTAATCCATTTATATTTAAAGTAATTACTGATAGGAAGATATAAGTGCTTTGGTATGTCTTTTCTATGTGCCTCCCATCTTTTATAAATTTTTTTATTAGCACATGTTTACAATTCATACAGTTTATAATCATTTTGGGTAGCGGTTTCAAGGGAATACAGGCTGTTTACAAGATTTAGTCATTACGAATTGTGCTGCTAACCACTGGTATGTGGTTAAGATGATTTCAGCTTATTGGGGAATGATAGCTAGCAAAGGAATAGCTGGATCGTATGTGTTATGGTTGATACATTGTATCAACCTGGGGAGTCTAGAGGTTTGACTAAGTAACTCAGCAGTTCTGTATTCTGGGGAGAAAAGGACATTCCTATTCCTGTTCTAGGATGTTGTTCATTGTGGGAGGTGAGAAGTTTAGAAGGTTAACTACGTGACTCAGGAGGGAGCCGGGGTGCTTGCTTTGTATTTATCCTGAGCCTGTGCAAGATTATGTAAGTGCTACACACCCCCTGGGTGGGGGTAGCCTGTTTATAATGTGACAAAGGGAAAGAGGCTTGTTCTCTGCCGTTCTCCCCTTTGCTCTTGCTGCTGCCATGAACATTTGCCCTCTGCCATGTGCCTCCCTGCCTTGGAGCCAGGCAAGTATGGGCTGAAACCTCCACAAACTGTAAGCTAAATGAACTTTTCCATCCTTAATTTTGGGCATTGAGTATTTTGTCTCTGCAACAACAAAAAAGTAACCAAGACAATATGGAATTTCTAATTTCGGTTCTTTTGAGAAATCTCCATAATGGTTTTACTAATTTGAATTCCCACCAACAGTGGTGGAGGGTTCCTTTTTCACCACAGCCTCACCAGCATTTATTATTGCTTGAGTTCCTAATGATTGTCATTTGTTCTGGAGTAAGATGAAATCTTAGCATTGTTTTAATTTGCATTTCTCAAATCGCCAGAGATATTGAATATTCTTTCATATGTTTGGTAATCATTTGTATTTCTTCTTCTGTGAAGCATCTGCTCATTTCTCTGGCCCTTTTTTTGACTGGGTCTTTAATTTTAGGTGGTTTAGTTTTTTTGAGTTCTTCATAAATTTTGGATATTAGTCCTTTGCCTGAGCAAAAATTTTTTCCCACATTGTAGGTTGTCTCTTCACCCTCCTGGTTGATTCTTTTGCTGTACAGAGCCTTTTAAAAATATTTATTTATTTGGTGGGGGCAACAGGAATCAAACTCATGACTTCATGCTTGCTAAGCAGGCCCTGCACCACTGAGCTAAATCCCTGGCCCTGTAGAGAGCTTTTTAGTCTGATATAATCCCATTTGTTGATTCTTGGTGTTATTTCTTGTGCACTTGAGGTTCTGTTTAGAAAATCCTTTCTTAAACCTATGTCTTCAAATGTTTTACCTAGTTTATCTTCCAGAAAGTTTATTGTTTGTATTTTAACATTTAGATCTTGATCCATTTTGATTTTCATTTAATACAAGGTGAGAGATAAGGGTCTAATTTCATTCTTCTATAGATAACCAGTTTTCCCAACATCACTTGTTGAATGGGCTATTTTTCCTCCAACATATGCTTTCAGACATTGAGTTAAGAATAAGAATATCCCGTAGTTATTCTGGGCTGATCAGCCCACAATCCCCTGAACAAGTGTATGGTGAAGGATAAATAAAAGAGGCAAATGGAATGATTTCATGGCTTCAGAAAGATCAAAGCTCTATCACAGAATTCGAGATTCTCTCCAGGCTAAGACCAATGTCTTCTCTGGGTGGCCCGTATTTATTTAGTTATCAGAAGAAGGGAGTGGAGTACTCAAGAAGGACAGGAACTACTCAACGACTTCTCTAAGTAAGGTATTAAATTAATCCATCCAGGAGTGAGATGCCCGAGGCTACAGTTTTCATCTCATTTAGATCATATCCAGGTGCCTTTGGCTGTGATCTTGTCTTACCCTTTGAGGTTTTCCAGCTTCATCTGCCATTATAGGCCTTAGGAGGAATTAGAGGTTCACTTACTATGAGTCTGCTGCCCATCTCCACACAAGGAGCCTAGGCCTTGGGCAGACTCACAAATAAACATGGAAAGCCAATTGGGTAATTTAAGTCCTGCTCAGGGTTGCTCCATCATTTGGACCTTGTCTGAGATCAAATAGTCAAATATGCCTGAGAAGGTTTCTGTGTCCTGTATGCTGTTCCATTGATCCGCATCTGTTTTTGTTCCAGTATCATGTGCTATCTCTATCACTACTGCTGTGTATGGCATAGCTTCAGATCAGGTATTACTGTGCCATCTGCCTTACTCTTGTTGCCCAAATTACTTTTGTTATTCTGAGTCTCTTCTGGCTCCATATGAATTAAGATTGCTTTTTTCTAGATCTGTAAAGGATGCTGTTGATATTTGGATTGGAACTGCATTTAATCTGTATAAAAGTTTTGGGAGTATGGTTACTTTCACAATATTGTTTCTCTCCATCCAGCAGCAAGGGACATCTTTCTATCTCCTAGTGTCCTCTTTAATCTCTTTTTTTCAGAGTACTGTAATGTTCTTTGTAGAGGCCTTTCACCTCTTTGGTTAGGTTTATTCCTAGATATTTTATTTTTATTGAGGCAACTGTAAATGGTGTTGTTTTCAGAATCTCCTTCTCATCTTGTTCATTGTTGGTATACACAAATACAAATGATTTTTATGTGTTAGTCTTGTATCCTGCTACTTTGCCAAAATTAGCTATTAATTCTAAGAGTCTTTTTGGTGGAGTTCTTTGGGTCTGCTATGTAGAGTATCATATCATCTGCAAATAATGATAATACGAGTTCTTCCTTTCTTCTATGTGTCCCTGTTATTTCTTTCTTTGGCCTAATTGCTCTGGCTAATATTTCAAACACCATGTTGAATAGCAGAGGTGATAGTGGACATCTTTGTCTTGTTCCTGATTGTAGGGGTAATGCTTTTAGTTTTTTTCCACTTAGTATGATGCAGGCTATTGATTTGTGATGAATAGCCTTTATGATATTCAGGTATGGTCCTTTTATGCTTGTATTATTCAGGGTTTTTATCATAAAGGGGTGTAGGATTTGGTTAAAAGCTTTTGCTGCATTTATTGACATGACCATGTGGATTTTTACCTTGCTACTGTTTAGGGGATATATTACATTTATAGACTCATGTATGTGGAATGATTCTTGCATCTCTGGGGTAAAACATGTTATATGATATTTTTGATAATGCACTTCATTCTACTTGTTAATATCTTGTTGAGGATCTTTGCATCTATGTTCATTAAAGAGATTGGCATATAGTTCTTTTTTTTAGTTGGGTTTTTTATCTGGTTTGGGGATCAGAGTAATACTGGCTTCCATAAATTAATTTGGGAGTACTCCATGCTTTTCAACTTCTGTGAAGAGCTTGAGGAGTACTGGTATTATAACGTCCTTAAAAGTTTTTAGACTTCAGCTGTGAATCCATCAGGTCTTGGGTTTATTTTTTAGTTGGTAGAGTCTTTATTACTGAGTAAATTTTATTGCTTGTGATTGGGTTGTTAAGCATATTTACGTTTTCTTGTGTCAGTTTTGGTAGTTTACGCATGTCTAAGAATCTGTCCATCCTCAGAAGTTGCTAATTTGTTGAAATATAACTATTCAAAGTAGTTACTATCTTCTGGATCTCAATAGTGTCTGTTTTGATTTCACCTTTGTCATATTTAAGTGCATTAATGTGAGTCTTTTCTCTCTCTTGGTAAGTCTTGCCCAGGGATTGTCTATTTTATTTATTGTTTTGAAGAACAGCTCTTCAATTTGTTGATTTTTGCACAGTTTTTAAAGTCCGATTTTAATGATTTTTGGCCTTATCTTTATAATTTCCCTTATTTTGGTTTGGGCTAGTTTGTTGCTTCTCAAGTATCTTAAGATTTCTCATAAGGTTATTTATTTGTGCCCGCTCTGTTTTCCTAATGTGAGCATTGATTGCTGTGAATTTTCTTCTTAGAACTGCTTTCATAGTGTCCCAGGGGTTTTGTTGAGTTGTAGTCATTGTCACTGACTTCCAGAAATTTTTAAAATTTTTCATTGATTTCTTCTATATTCCATTGGTTGTTTTAAAAAATATTGTTAATTTTCCAGGAGCTTTTGCCTTTTTTGAAGTTTCTTCTGTTATTGATTTCTATTTTCATTGCACAGTGATTGGATAGTACCCATGGGGGATTTCAATTGCTTTATATTTATTTAAGCAGGATTTGTGAACTAGTATGTGATCTATTTTGGAAAAAGGACCATGTGCTGATAAAAAAATGAACACTGTGTTGTACAGGGTAAAATACTCTCTGTGTGTATATATATATATATATATATATATATATATATATAAAGTTCATATGTTGAAAAATGTGATTCAACTCTTAAATGTCTTTATTGGTTTTGTTTAGTTGATCTGTCTCTTTGGGAAAGTGGGATGTTAAAATCTCCTGCTCTGACTCTGTTAATGTTTAGCTGATCTTGCCATTTCAGCAGTGTTTTTTGTGTGAGGATAGGTACTCCAGCATTCAGTGCATATATGTTTATCAGTGTTGTCCCTTCTAGTTGGATTGTTCCTTTAACTAGCATGTAGTAACCTTCTTCATCTCCTCTAATCCATTTTAACTTGGCGTTTACCATCTTTGAAGTTACAATTGTTACTGCTGCTTGTTTTGGGGGTCCTGGTAGATGAAATGTTTTCATATTTTATTTTTTAGTCTATGAGTATCTTTTTGGATTAGATGAGTTTCTTGAATGGAACAGAGTGTTGAATTCTGTTTTTTTGATGCAGTCTGCGAGTCTGTCTTTTGTTTGGAGAGTTGAGGCCATTAACACTGAGAGATATTATGAGATGCATTGGTCATTTTTTTCTTTTAAAGAGAAAAAATAGAAATAAACATAAAAGAGAGTTTCAAAACAGGCTAATAGGAGTAATGATAGTTAATATACTGAATATTGTCACCTTTATAGTAGTCACTCAGAGTATAAAATACAGGCATGAAATCTTTTCCAAAAATCTCAAAAGAAATCTTTCTTTTCATTAAACGAAGAGAACTTTCTTCCACTGAACTAAGAGAAACTAGCTGTATAACTATCTTCACTATCTTGTGTGTGTATGTGGTTATACGGAACTTTGTAGTAGGATGTTGTCTAACCATGAATAATTTTCAGCTTTTTATGTCCAGTTCTAGGATTTACTCCTCTTACTTACCTTAAGTGTTTTTACTCTGTTCCTATATTCTGCCACAAGAATTACTTCGATTTATAACAGCATCTACAGATTCAGTCTTACAGTATTTCTGTATAAAAGTGCTTGCAGTTACTCTTCCCCACCTTCTGTGTATTCTCTACACAAGGGAGAGAGTGTGGACACCTATTAAAAGAGAGCAAATGAACGCACAAATACACACAAGTAACCACCTAGCATATGCATGAAACCACAAAAGAACATAATTCCACATTTCTAAATAACTCAGGAAACATACACAAACTTAAGCCAATGAGATGTCTCATGGGAATACAGATTAGATATTCTAACAAGTCACTGCATATATGATTCCCATATACAATCGCCAGATACTCTGGGTGCTCACACCCCAATTGCTCCTATGATCACTCCACTGCAAAACAGGAGTTAACTCAAATTCTGCACCTCTTTCTGCCAGGTTGCAGGGATTTTTGCAGTCTGATCCAGTCCAACTTCTTGGGTTAGGAACTCTTGCTGTCCTCTCCCTGAGGGTAACTGTGGATTCAGCAGACAAATTCCCTGGCATCAAATTGTCCAGTGAGTCAGGATTACTTTTCTGCAGTCAATTCAATTATAGCAGTAACTAATCCATTTCACTGGTGTCTGTCAAGCTGTTTGAGAAATAACATACCATGAGCCCTTCTTTGGGTCTCCATTTAGCAGTGGCAACATGACACCAATGGGCGCCTCTTATCCTGGATAACTCAGGCCGAATCTGGTGCCTGATCACAGGTCCCAGGTCTGTGATCAGTCACGTGGTTCGGCAGGACTCACCCCACTCTGCTCTCCAAATGTCAAAAGTCTCCAGTGACTCTTTCCCTCATTCATTCTGTACCACGTAGCAGTATGTAGCCACCAGGGGGCTGCTCAGCGATTGAAGTTCAGATTTCCACAAGGTCTTTCCGGCCAATGCCTGCACTGCACAGCTATGTCCTGGGCGCGTGTAATGCAGAGCTCACCACCCATTACCACCGGAATGTCATCCATGAAGCAGAGACTCATGTTCTGCCTGCTGTCTCCCACTCCAGACTCCAGACACCTTGACCTGGAGAAGCCAAGCAACTGGAACTCACTGCTCCACTGTCCTCTCCCCTCTGTATTTCTTGTTGATGTTCTCTGAGTCTCTCAGACATGGCTCTTCCTCTCAGGCGTGTTGGCTATTTTAGCTCATTCCCTCTCGAAGGATCTCTCCTCAGCTTCTACGGTGTGACTCTTGCCCTGATCAGCCAAGTTGAATCTCTTATTGCAAACTTTTGACTTGTCCAGAAACAGGTGCATTGTTTGGCTGACATGTCTGATGTCCATACAGAGGGAAAACTGTGCTGAGCCAGCTCTGCGTTGGTAGTGGCTGAGCCAAGGCAAGGAATGCATAGCTAGGAATTGGATTTGGACCAGCCGGCTGGGCCAATGATCTGCTAGGGCTGTGGAGCGGAGCCTGCCTTTATTTCATTTTCCCCATTTTGTCTACTGTCTTGTTTTGGGTTTATCTGACTTTTTAAATTTTAGCTTATCAGTACTTGTGTTCGTTACATAATGGTTACATTCCTTATGGGAAATCGGTATCTGGAAACCAACCAAAGAAACTGGAATATAACCCATCTCAATGTCCCTTCCCACTTGTCTCTCTCCCCCATTTCTTGATCCCCTTCCTTTTTTTGTAGTGAAAAGTTTAAATTTATTTCTCATTTCCTTTTCCCCTTTTTTGTTGTCATTCTTATTTAGATTTATATCAGATTAACTTCAATAACATGCAAGCTCTGCTCAGTTGCACCCATTTCTGTTAATTTCAAAAGTGACATCTTTATACATTGTGTATTCAAAAGCAGAAACTAATACTTTATAATGTATTGGTCTCATAAATTATGTTGAGAACAAGATGTAGAGTTGCAAACCATAGCAGCAATAACACAAGCTTTTGTAGTTATCCATATATTTACCTTTCTTGAGATCTTCAGTTCTTTGTATGGCTGTAAGTTTTCATCCTGTGTCCTTTCATTTCAGCCTGCAGGTTCCCATTTGTGTATCTTCCAGAGCAGATACTATGGAACCTCTTGTGCTTCTGCTTATCTGAAAATGTTTTAATTTCTTCCTCACTTTTGAAGGACAGTTTCTTAAATCAGGATTGCCGATTGGTAGCTTTTTCACCCTTCAAGGGACTAGGGTCCTGAGAGTGGTGCTACTGGGAGGCAGGGGAACCTTCAGAAGGTGAGGACTCCCGGGGGGTCTTTAGGTCCCTGGCGTTGCAAGCTAGTGTCTCATGGATTATGTATGCATGATTTTATCTTTTGCTCAGAAGCTTTAATTTATTACTGAGAAAACAAACTCAGAGTTTTCATATTGTACTTTCTTTTTAATATTATTTAACATACTGTTAATTTGTTTGGAAAATGTCAGATGGCTATAAGGTAATTTCAGTTAAGGTTCTCTCTGACTGATCTTAGCCTTATCCTATTGGAGAAATGAGGCATTCTTTTCTATCTGCACTTTTAACTGTTTAGTTTGCTAAAAGATGAAGTACCTATAAACCACATACATATATGCAAGCCCTGCCAATAATAATAACTATAAGTTATGAATGCATATGAATGTATGTGTGCGTGTGTGGATCTGTTGCCTTCTGTCACATGAGTGAGTTAGTTCTTCCATGATGTATTGCTTTGGGGGTATTTGTGCAAGGTGAAACAATATAATACAGGACACATTTTATATGATTATTTATAATAGTCACCCAAAGAACAATATACGAAAGAGTGCAGGAAATCTGTCCACACACTAAGACCAAGGAATCCAGCTGGGAGCCTGGATCCCACAACAATGTCCTATATGAGTCCAGCTGAAGACCTAGAGCTCAAAACAATGCCTCCCACAAATCCAACTGGAGGCCCAGAGCCCATGACAATGTCTCCTGCAGGCCTGTTTCTCGAATCTCTGCTGGGAAAGCCCAAAGGTCAGTGGTGGAATCTCGGAAGTCTGTGCCAGCAGCATGAAGGAGCTGTGCTAGCAGACCTCAGGGATCTGCAATGGAGCCAGGAAGCAATGCTCAGAAAAACCAGAGCTCCCCTGAAAGGTACCAGAGCCGTCCTCAGCAACAGTGAGGTCCCGAGCTCATCCAATGATCAAGATGGCCAAGTTCCCATCAGGGAAGCCAACGCAGCAAGCTTCTCCTGCAGACCAGCAGCACACCATCTTCCCCTCTGGAACCAGGAAGCAATGCTCAAAGGGAGGATCAGAGCTCCCCCAAAGTGAACCAAAGCCATTCTCAGTGCCAACGAGATCCCGAGCTCCTCAGAGGATGAAAACAGCTGAGTTCCTCAGGAAAGCCAGCATGACGAGCTCCTCCAAAACAGCCAACAGCTTCCACCAGCTCCAACAGCCTGTCTCCACTACCAACAGCCTCAACTTTTCCTTCTCCAGTTCTGCCTCTTAGGCTGCTGGCAACAATCCCCAGGTGGGCCTCCCACACCCAGCACCACACTTACTCAGTTCAGTTGGGGTTATAAATTGATCACAAGTTATCAATCCATTACACACGACCATTACATTTATTTTGTCTTTCTTTGTGTTTCTTTTTATACTCTAAGCCTGAGAAGACAAGGAACATTTAACCTCATGCAACCATACAAGTTAACACCACTACTTATATCATTTACTTACTAGAGAATTTTAATGTTTGTGGAACTATGATTTTGATCTATTTGTAAATAAACTTCTAACAATTCTCTCACCCATACATAATTCCCACCTCAGTCCTGCCACAATTCTTTCCTGTAACTCTCCTCCCTGCACTACTTTATTGTTTCTTATTAGTGAATTAGGAATTTATGGGCTATCTGCCACTGTAACTTAGACATCCCATTAGTGAAATAAGCCCTCCAACCTAAAAATGCTACTGAAGTCCAGAAATTATTCCTAAAATCAAATTTAAAAATTAAGTTTTTTCAGATTGATCCAAACACTCATGATTGCGCAATTAGTTCTTGGCCTTACTAAACGTGCTTAGCATCATCCATCAATTTCTTTACCATACAGAGATTATCCTTACTTAGCTTCTTAAATTGACAAGATCAGTCATGAAAAGAATGGAAAATTAGAACTCAAGAATTGGAAGAGAATCTGAGGTCTCTCTAAACTCTTTGTCTCAGGCAGGAGCAGTTTTAATCCTCACTAGGCATCTGTGTGTGATTTTTTTGTTTGTTTCGATTTGAGAATATGAGTCTTACAACACACTAATGTTTGTTAAATATTCAACTGCAATCGCTTCACAGTAACTTGACAAATAACCACCACAGCCAGGCAGTCAAAGCCAACACCGACAGTGCTGAGTTATGCTGACTACACACAACCTCAGCACAGTGTGTTAAGAGCGCCAATTCTGTGGTTTCCCTCCGAGGCCTCCATCTCTACTCTTACATGGGTGAAGTGTCAGAGTAACCAAACTTGAGGATGTTCTACAAAGTATCTGAAGTTGTAGGAGTAGTACTCCCGCTAACTGTCAAGTTCATCACAACTATACAAGTCTGAAAAACTAGGAGGCAGAGAAGCTTCAGGAGACCTAACACCTAAAAGTAATGAGGTGCCCCACAGGAGACCTTGGAACAGGAAATGGTTACTAGAGAGAAAAGTAATGAGATTGAAGCAAAATATAGATCTCAGTTAATAAGAGTTATGCATCCATCTTGTTTTATTATTTATGACAAATGACCTATACTACTAATTAGTATATATACTATATACTATGTTAATTTAAGAAAAACCAAGCACAGCGTACATGGGAATACTCTATTCTCTTTTAACTTTTTTAAACAACATAATTCTAAAATTAAAAGTTTGTTTAGATACAAAAATCATCCCAGAGAGAGTCTTGTTTATTCAGAGTTCAGAATGTACTGATAGAAGTGCAGAGGTATGTTTATCCTGTTTTGCTATAACGATGAAAGCTGGTGTAGAATTGCAGATTATGATGCTGGCATTTTAGTTGGCTGTTTTTCCAGATCTTTGAAAAGCCAGAAGATTTAGTAAGGATTCCAGGCTTGTAACTAATCTATGGGTTGTTATTCTTTGGTGATGTCTGTTAAAGAAGGAGCCTAGTTATAATGAAAAATTTCTTATTCATGCTTAATTTGTTTCCCAAAGACTTAATATCAATAGAAAGGATAGTTACTTCCTAAAATTTTGGGAAACAGTATTGGTGTGGTCCTTTTAATATAGGTGAGGAATTTTGACACCTCTTGAGACATCTCCAAAACAGAACACTACATATTTTTGGATAGCCCAAGCCTTGTTACATTTTATCTTCTAAATTCTCTCATTAGGCATTGTACCATTATATTTTCAAAGTCGGAATAACATATGTGGAAGAAACATTTCCTGTTTTGACCACATCTTATTTACAGAATGTATAAAACGTGCATCTGAATCATTGTTTTTTCTGAGCAAATAATATAAAAATAGTAGTTCTATATTATATTTATGTTTCTGTGCCTATTTCTGTTCATTTTGGGGCTAACTTTAAAATGTTTTATCTGTAGCAAATGATTTAACAGCATTTTCAATACCTTATATAAAACTTTTGCTGTGAGAAATATATAAAGCTGTTCATTTGACCTTCATAATGAGGTGGAGTTGATATTGTAAGGTTAATGAAGCAATTATTCTTATACAGAACAGCAGTCATAAAAGCATAGTTTCTTCCTCCCCTTAATATGCACATTAATTAAAATAATTTGTTGCTACTTGCATTGATAAGTGATCATCAATGAGGGGAGGGATAATTAAGGTTATTCACATCCCCCAAATAATTTTACGATCTAAATTCCTTGGTCTGGAGTTTCTGGTGTGATATGAACTTCCAGATTTTTCTGATACAGTTTTCTGTGTTTTTTCTTCTTATGTATTATAGAGGCAAAAATAATGGGTACTGCTAGGACAATTTATCAACTATGTGAGGAAGAACATACATTTGAAAGTATTTACAGAATTTGACCTTGGCCATTACCTCAAATACAACTAGCTTGTTAGCCATGACATTCAGTCATAAATTAATAGTTAGAATTATATATTTAGTTTTCTTTCAGCTTGACCTTGCAAATGTATCTTAGAGTACAGTAAAATTGTTTTTATTAATAGGGACATATACCTTTATGGGAATACTTATCAAACACAGATCTTTAATAATTTTTTACTATCATGATGAATCTACCATAGCAATAGCTAATAAATCTATAAATATGTAATATGAATGAGTTTAATGAACTATTATTTGACCCAGTCTCATACAAAATGTAAACCAAATTACTCCAGTTTAAATGCACATATGTATCTCTACCTATATTTTGAAAAAGATTCTTATAAACATCATAAAAAAAAATGGTTGCATTTTAAAACTCTAACAATGTATTTGCTTCTCTAATTAGAAGAATGACATAATTTTTCTCAAGTTGTCTTGTTTTTGTTCAGTGAAGTGAGCTGGAGAGACACTTGCCTGTGAAAATGGGGCTTGGATACAGCCAGAGCGCTAAGGAGAGAGACAGACATTATCTTGCTCTTCATAATAACGTAAGAGTTTTTGAGTTTCTTGATAACAGGCTGAGAAGGGAGAAAGGGAATTAGAGGATCACTGGAATGGAAGAAAGAGAAAGCAGGAAAGCCACAATGCTCATGTCATGCGGATACGAACGGGAGAGAGCACCATTTCCACAGAGAATCTGATTTCACAGACTGATAAACTCTTCTTGGGACATAGCTAAACCTTCCCTCATATTGTAACTGCCCAGATGTCAGTGGCATTTGGGCAGGGACACAACAGCTTGTGGAGTGGATGTGTGTGTTCATGTTCGGAAGGCCCCAAGAAGAGCATCCTTAGCTTGCCTTTTGTAGGAAAGCTGCTGTTTTGGGAAGTGCAGGACTGCAGAGCTTGCAGGGTTCGGGAGGCGTAGATTCTCTTGGATGGGAGCTTTGAATGTTAGTTTCCTGTACCTCAACTCTGTCCAGTCAATATTTAATACTTTGCCTACATGATCTTCTAGAATCAGGTCACTAATGTCGTTGCCATATTCCTGAAGAATATTATCTAAGGATTAACTAGTAAATATTCTGATTTCCAAAAAAGAAAGGAAATCATATTTTAGGGGAAAAAAAGGCCTACACAGGAAGATCTCAAGCCACATCAGATTCCAAAGCCACATTTCTGTAAGGTCATATCACCTCCTTGACAGAAATCTGGGAAAAAGGGTTTCAAATTGTGTGGAAGGAAGTGGGCTCAATTTCAAAAGTTTCATTTGTGGAAGTGGCCTAAAATTTAGCTCTTGGTTAAGGTAAGTGATTTGGAAGTCAGAATTGAATGTTAATCTGCATTAAAATGTTTAATCCTTGTTCCACATCAATTTAAAAGGCTAATACTATAAATCTGGTTCACTGGTAGTTATTATCACTTTTACTCATGTTATCATTGAAGCTTCATGTTTTATTGGTATATTTTGAACCAAAGTGACTTGAAAAGCACAAGTTACATGGATTATGGCTAGATAGTTTTTCCCTCTTATTATATTAGAAAAAATTACATTATAGTCTCTTCTACTGAGATTTATTTCACAATTTAGAAATTCATTTGGCCAATAAGGTCTGAAGTGGAAATGTATGGGACCATTAGTCATTCATTCTTAGTATGAATTGCTTATCAGCATCTCTGCCAGTGACACTAAGAGGTGAAGGTGAAAAAGATAAAAACAAAACAAGAAAATATTCAGGTAAGCTATATTCTTCACAGTTTTTAAAAGAGTAATCCATATTCCTGGAATACTTTGTATTAAACACATCGGTTTAAGATAACCAAAAAAATAAGATGTATGAAACATATTGATTTAAGATAACCAAAGAAAATGTAAGGGAAATTACATTCCTGTTTTTCAGAGTAAAAGTAATGAGACACGAATTTTAAAAATCTATTTACGGCCTACACTTTAAAAAGAGAAAAACAATACTATTTCTATATCATCCCTTCAGACTCCTACATCTACCACCCATAAATCATTAGCAACCTTATGAAATGCCGCAGAGAATGGGCTTTTGTGGTAGAAAGATGAACATAAAAGGAGAAGCTGCCAGCAATCAAACATCCACTTAGGAAGCAGTTTTACTGGTAGGAATCTTCATTGGGTGCCTTTATTTCATTTTGATTACTAGCTTTACTGTTTCCTGGAGAACAAAGCCCTGATTTTGAGAAGTATGCTTTCTCTCCTCAGTACATAATTTCTGTGCCCACGGATATCTTATAGACACTAACTACACTGATTCAATGGGTTCAGACAATTTCACATTTTCCGTTTTCTTTTTTTTAACCTGAGAGAATAACTAAAGATTTAGGATAGCTGTGAGGGTTTTTTTCTATTAATATATATAACAGCGTAAAAATAAATTCATATCACTACGATTAATTGTTGAATAACTTTCTTCCAAGAAATGAGCTATATAAGTGAAAAACTAGTTCGGCAATAAATCTGGCAATGCGCGTATCCTACTAATTATTATAAAACATATTTTAAAATGTGGACTTGAGTGTGGGCTCATTTAACTTTACTGACTTTGACTTACATCTGTCATGCGAGGGCAAAGGTTGTAGGAGGGGTGGTTGGTTGGACTATGTAAACTCTAAGGTCCCTTTCAGAAAGCTTTAATATTTTATCATTTGAGGGTTAACAGCTATTCCATTATAAGGAGCAAACCGCCAAGCTAGAGTATATTTAGTGTTTCAGAGAATTTTCCCCGATTATTTTAAATTATCATTTAAAATATCATTTAAACACTTCTATTAGATTGTACTGCAAACTATTTTTAGTCTCAGACAGGTATATTTATTGAAATTAAGTGCAGTTCACAGATTCCCAAGAATGGATCAAAAATGAAATTTCTTGACTTTGAACATTTTCTGCCAGGTCAAGATTCAGTGTACAAAACAGAAACCACTCGGCATGGATTTACACAAAGGTAATTTGAAATCCTGGGAGGGCTAGACAGAGCAAGGATTATCAGTCCCAGTCTGAGATATCTAGGAAGCCTCTGGAAGGATCCTGCAGAGGAAGTTGGCCTCTAGGAACCGGAAGCGGAAGTTAGGCCCCTCTATGCTATTGTCACTGCCCCAGGGCAGCCTCTCAGCCCTGGAAACTTGCACATGAGGAGAAAAGGCAGAGTCCCGCTACCCCTACTGCTCCAGGATGGACGGAGAGAAGATGTTGTCGCAGAAAACAGAAAACCCTGTTATCAGCACCCATTATTACCACAGAAAACAGCCACAGTCTCGCAGTCTTAGCCTCTGCCTCTCATTCTGTAAATCACCTCAGAGGCCACCTGCTTGATGGAACCTGTCTCACATCCAGATCCCTAGCTATGAGGGAAGCTGAGAAAAGTGGTTTTGCTCCGCAGTCTGCAAGATGACAGGGTAGGGTTCTCAGAGTGATCCTTGCAGTAGAGAATCAGAATCCCCTGGAAACTCACAAAAAATGCACATTTTTGGCCATCCCATACCTGCTGAATCAGAAACTCTGAAGTGTAGACTAGACGCTGTGTTTTAATGATTTTTCCAGGTGATTCTGATTACACTGACGTTCACAATAACTCTAATAAGGGAAACAGTTGGAAAGGTTCATTATGAGTTTTATTTGCTATTCAACTATAATTAAGAAATATGCCAAGAAATGCATATCATAACACAAGGTGTACCAGAGATAGAAAAAGGAACATAAATTAATTAGAGAAAACATAAACCATAGTCTTGGTTATACTGACTTCTTGTTGTTGCTATTATTATATAATTATGTAATTATTATCATCATTAACAGACATTGGATAAATGTTCAGTGATTTTTATGAGAAACTACTCTTCATTTGAATGCACATTGCCAGAGAATCATACATTTGTTTTGTTTCCAGATGTGAAGATGATTAGCAAAAAAAGGGACAATCTGCTTATAGTTAAAAATGAAATGAAATGTCTACCTCTTGGTGACAGTAGAAGCAGATCCAAGACTAGAAAGGGAAGAGAAGCACAGCACTAGGCAGAACATCCTCTGGACAATGCATATTTTCCCTGAAACACAAATTGTTTCCAAGAAACTGTGGTCCAGAGCACATCCTTCTGCCTGGAGAGTACTGTACGACTGGTTAAGAATACTGCTGGCGACTTCCGGGAAGATGGCGACCAGGTGAGCGGCAGAGGGAAACTCTCCCAGAGACCGATCCTTAGTGCGTAGGTGCCCGGTCCATGGATGCGAAATTCCAACTGATCGTGGTGCTCTCCGTGGCCTGAGCATTAAAGGGCCAGCTCGATAAGCCATGCGAGGAGAAGTGGGCGGATCCTGAGAGCTGGGCGCCCGAGGGATCTGCGCTGCGCTTGGGCCACAGCTTGGCTCAATCCGCGTACAGCTGAGAGAGCGATTGCGGTGGGACGGAACCTCCCAGCTCCTGAACCCGATCGTCTCGGAGGCGGCTATAACCAGGATTTGTTGGAGGCGGCAGTTCAGAGTAAATTCAGAGAACGCGCTTCTCAGCAGACTGCGCCAATCTGGGCAGCGGTCCAGGATCCCGCTCAGAGCCCCGCCCCTGCAGCCGGCGCCGCGCAAACTGTGGCAGCTGTGGTCGGCCTGCAGCAGGATTTCTGAGTCAGGAAGAAGCTCGATCCAGGGAGATACATCTGAACGGCATTCCTGTCTGCATGATCCCAGGGTGAGTTGGTTGGGTGCCCTGACCGGTTTTTTCTGAGTCAGGAAGAAGCTCCGTCCAGCGAGGGACATCCAAGCAGCTTTACGGACTGCAGGATCCCCTGGGTTGGAAGAGCTGGTTAGGTGCCCAGACAGGATTTGTGAAGGGGGGAGGAGCTCCACCCAGGGGGGAACACCTGAGTGGACTGCTTGCAAGTTCACTGGGGAGGCGAGCAGTTTATGCGCCCCAGCCAGGTCTCGGGGTAGGGAGTAGAAGTGGAAATCTCAGCAGACAGCTTAAGGGACATTCTCCCAAAGAGAAGGAATCATTGGAGCAGCCTCTGCAGCAGACCTTTACCTGCTGAACTGCCTGGGGAATTTATAGCTCCACAGTTTGAATCTGATACCCAAAAATGGGAAAACAGAGGAACAAAACACAGTCTCAAAACTCAACCCCACCCAGAACAAGTTTTGAATGCGAGGATACAGGGGAACCAGGAAGCCACATACCTGCAAGTTATGAAACGATCGCATCCGAAATGAAACAACTCCAACAGGCCATAAAAGAGCTTAAAGCAGAAATAAGCCACATACCTGCAATGATCTCTCAGACCAAAAACGAGCTGAAAACTATAATGGAAGAAATGTTCCATACACATAGAGAAGAAATAGACAAAAGACTAGAAGAAAATAGGAAACAAATGGAAACGTTACAAGAGCAATTTAGGAATGAATTACCAAGAATGAAACAGGTCCAAAGAGAATGCCAGGATTTGAAAACTTACAATGAAAGCATGCAAAACCGTTTAAATGAAAGCGAAGATAGAATTTCAGAACTTGAAGACAGCATGGCAGCTTATGAGCGTGAAAGGAAGAATATCATGATATCATCAAAGACACAAGAAAAGTCAATCCAACAGCTCCAAGATGAGGCAAAACGTAACAATATTCGAGTTATAGGAGTGTGTGAAACAGCACGAGACCTCACAAACGACATAAAAAGAATATTTGCTGAAATAATAGCAGAAAATTTCCCAAACAAGGTAAAAGATACTGAAGTTCAGTTAATCAAGGTATATAGAACCCCAACGATCCATAACCCAAAGAAAAACACACACAGGCATATAATAGTCAAGATCCCAGATATCCAGCAAAAGAACACAATATTAAAAGCTGCTAGAGAAATGAAACAGATCACCTCTAAAGGAAAGCCCATCAGAATCACAGCAGACTTCTCAACGGAAACCATGAAATCCAGAAGAGCTTGGAGCGAGATATTACAGATTTTGAGACAAAACAACTTCCAACCCAGACTGATGTATCCTGCAAAACTATCCCTCAAATTCAATGGAGAAATAAAATATTTCCACGACAAAGAACAGCTGAAGAACTTCATGAGTGCCAAACCAGCATTGCAAACAGCACTAAGATATTCTAGACAGAGAAAAAAGAGACTACAATTCCAAGAACAACATTAGAAATAACTCCCTAAACAGAAAAAGCAAGTGAACAGTCAACAAACGAAGAAAAACATCAAGTAAATAACATGACTAGAATAAGCCAACATATAACCATGATAACCATTAATGTAAATGGCCTCAACTCAAAAGTCAAAAGGAAAAGATTGGAAGAGTGGATTAAGGAACACAATCCAACGACATGCTGTATACAGGAAACACATGTTACTCAAGAAGAAATCCACAGGTTGAAAGTTAAAGGTTGGAACACAATTCTCCATGCAACAGGTCGCCAGAAAAAAGCAGGGGTAGCTATTACGTTTGCAAAAAATGTAAACTTCAAACCAAAAACAATCAAAAGAGATAAAGAAGGCCACTACATACTAGTTAGGGGAAAGCTGCAAGAGGAAGAAGTAACAATCCTAAACATTTATGCACCAAACCATGGAGCACCTAACTTTACAAGTCAAATCTTGAGAGACGTAAAAAATCAAATAACTAATAACACTATTGTAATAGGGGGACCTAAACACCTCTCTGACGCAAAGAGACAGGTCAACCGGACAGAAACTCAGCAAAGAAATAACAGATCTGAACCAAAAGTGTGAACAGATGGACTTAGTAGATGTATACAGAGTGTTCCACCCCACAACATCAGAATACACATTTTTCTCAGCTGCACATGGGTCTTTCTCCAAAATAGACCACATTTTAGCCCATAGAGCATATCTGCCTAAATGCAAAAGAATTCAAATTATCCCATGCATATTATCGGACCACAATGCAATAAAATTGGAAATTAATGACAAAGAGAGCTCCAAAAACCACATAAACACATGGAAATTAGACAACCAGCTCCTGAATAACAAATGGGTCACACAGAAGTTAAAGAATAAATTAAAAATTACCTACAAATAAATGAAAATGCAAGTACAACCTACCGGAATCTGTGGGATGCAATGAAAGCAGTCCTCAGAGGGAAATGTATAGCAATGAAATCATATTACAAAGAAAATAGAAAGAGGGCAAGTACATAACCTAATGATACACCTCAAACTCTTAGAAAAAGAGCAACAAGCCAAACAAAGAGCCCAAAGAAGGGAGAAGATTATAAAACTCAGAGCAGAAATTAATGCAATAGAGATGAAGAAAACCCTACAAAAATTAATGAATCAAAGAGTTGGTTCTTCGAAAGAATAAATAAAATTGATAAACTTCTAGCCAACCTTATCAAAAAAAGAAGGAAAAGATCTCAAATTCATGCAATAAGGAATGAAAAGGATGAAGTCACTACAGATCCAAGAGAAATACAACAGATCATTAATACCTATTTTGAAAATCTGTATTCCCATAGGATAGAAAATACAGAAGAAATGGACAAATTACTAGAAAGGTACAAATTGCCAAAATTGAATCAGGAAGATAAAAAAATCCCGAACAACCCAATATCAATTAATGAGATTGAAAACGTCATTAAAAACTTAACAACAAAGAAAAGCCCAGGCCCTGATGGATTCACAGCAGAATTCTATAAAACATTTAGAGAAGATCTAATGCCAACACTCCTCAAACTCTTCAATGAAAAGGAAGAAACTCTCCCCAACACATTTCTGGGGGCAAGTATTATACCGATACCAAAACCAAAGAGAGACCCAACCAAGAAAGAGAGCTACAGGCCAATCTCGCTAATGAACATAGATGCAAAGATACTCAACAAAATACTGGCAAATAGATTACAACGAATCATAAGGAAAATTATACACCACGACCAGGTAGGATTCATTCCAGGAATGCAGGGATGGTTCAATATTTGCAAATCAATTAATGTAATACACTATATTAATACAGTCAAAGACAAAAACCACATGATCAGCTCAATAGATGCAGAGAAGGCTTTCGATAAAGTCTAACATACATTCATGTTAAAAACCTTAGAAAAAATAGGAATAGATGGCCTCTATCTCAATCTGATCAAAGCCATCTACAACAAACCAACAGCCAACATCATACTAAATGGACATAAACTGAAAACTTTCACTTTAAAGTCAGGAACAAGACAAGGATGTCCATTGTCACCACTCCTATTCAACATAGTTCTGGAAGCACT